>APFE031491633.1:6177-35537 GCA_000404065.3 Pinus taeda | reverse complement strand
AAGTTCCATGATCGAACAAAGCACATCAATACTAAATATCATCTGATCCGACATCATGTTGAGGCCAAAACAATCCATCTTCTTCATTGTTCCACAAATGAGCAAATTGTAGACATCTTCACCAAAGCGCTTGGAAGAGAAAAGCTTGAAAGATTAAGGGGGTGAATGTTGACACCTAATCCTCACGATTGGGTGAATTCATGTAAATAATTAAATTAGGAATGTGAATAGTCATCGGGAGATGAACTGAACAATCACACCCTTTTGTATATAACAATAACATACCTGATGGAATAAACGAATCAGTTTTTCTGCCTAATGGAGTTACTGCATGGCCTGACAACTTTATTGAGTTTCTTCAGTGTTCTTCATTCAGCCTCAGATGTTAGGAGAGATGGGTTTGATCCTTAGACCTATTAGCTCCTGGATCTTCTCCGCTAGGGCCAGATGTTGATTTACTTCATGCGTTGTATCTTTTATAGGAGACCGTTTGGTTCTCCTACTTTGTATATATACCAGTGTACTCAACAGTCTCTTTGACCTACTTTGCGGTCATTAGTTGGACATAAATATAATTATCTTATCTTATCTTGTAGGTGGAGCAATTAGTTGGATGTCAAAGCTTCAAGAAACAATTGCTTTGTCTACTACTAAAGCAGAGTATATAGCTGCTTCAGATGCCAATAAAGAGGCAATCTGGCTGCAAGGTCTACTTGATGCAATTGGGAGGACGCAAGAGAAAGTGAATGTGTTCTGTGACAGTCATAGTGCTATTCATTTGGCCACAAATCTAGTTTATCACAGCAAGACTAAGCACATTGATGTAAGGTACCATTTTGTGAGATATGTGATCAATGGCGGCAAATTAGCTCTCAAGAAGGTCCATACATAGGAGGGTCGTGCATACATATTCACGAAGCTAGTTTCAATACAGAAGTTGCAATGGTGTTTGGCTTCTCTTGGCTTGCAGAAGAGATGATGAATGGACATGGGCAAGGGATTAGGAAAATTGTTGTCAAGGTGGAGATTGTTGAAAAATAACAACAATTAATGGCAATAATGTAATTATTTGAGTAAATATATTTTACCGTTAGGTCAATTTTTATTAAGAAAGAAAGTTATGTAACGAAATAGGACATATTAATTGGTGATACTTGCTGTAACTTGGAGATTCATTTTGAGCAATAAGTATTCCAATCCCTTGCCCCGTGGAGGTTTCCTTGACACACTGTCAGGATTTTACCACATAATTCCTTGTGTTAATTTATGTGATTCAGCTAAAATACCAACAAATATATGTACAACATGTAACCTCCATCTTTACCTTAGAGAAAAATATTCATCCTTAAGAAGAGTACAAGACCATTAATTCTCTCCAAATTGAAACTCTTTTCTGATGGATATAATGTTAAGAAATGCAAATAGTTCGATGATACCCTCCACTCCTACCTTAGAGAATAGCACAAGACCATTAGTTCTCGGAATTGAAACATAAGAAATGCAAATGGTTTGATGATCCGCTCCATAGACACATGGGGTTGGTTGGTTTTAGTTTTTTATTTATTTTAATAGGTCTTGGAATTATTATTTTTTATTTTTTAAAATATATATCTGGTTAGTTATTTGTGAGATGAAAAAAGTGAACATTTTATAATTTGAATTTTATAATTTAAAATTTGATCATGTTATTTATTTTTATGTAATTGTAATTTTTCATAATTAAAATTATATTTTTAATACAGTTCTAGTTTCCACTTTCTGAAAAATCCCTTTAATATTTGGATTCTGCAATCTATAATTTCAATAATTTTTAACTTAATCGTGAACAAACCAATTAACAAACTGCAATATTCATAGCATGTTTACACTGCATTTTTATAAATTAAATTCTAACTAAAATGCTCCACTATTGGATTTACTGAAAATTTAAGTTCCATTTTGATCAAATGACTTCTACAATCAAAGCGACTAATAAATACACCCTGCTGGTTTAGGGAATTACTGAAGAGGGTGAGATTTCAACTAATCCAATCAAAAGCTATATATTACCCTTTAAAATCTGGTGAGGTAAGACAATGTGCCCTTCAACCCACATGCCGAAAATTGCAAATATAAATGCCAAAAAGGAAAAGAAACGAGTTTTACTGTTGAATTTTTGCTGCCAACAAAGTCACTCATTTTGAACTATTTCTGGTGCAGAGATTCTCACAGGTTTGAATGAAATTCTTATACTCTGGCCTCACGGAGTTGTTAGCTTAGTTGATTTTCCAACATTGTTACAAACCTCCTTCCCTACATCGATTAATGGCCCATAGCCTAGAAAAAGTATTAACACAGGATTGAAATTTTGTCACAACCTTCTCTACATTGCTTAATAGCCCATAGCCTGGACAAGTACTAAAGCAGGATTGAATTGGTGTAGATATGGCCCCATTTCAGTTTGGAATATGTTGAGATTCATTAATTTCTGCTTTATTTGGAGGAATATAAGTAAAGCAACCTTCATGCAAATGATTTCCTTCACTCCTACAAACAGTTTTAATTATAGAGCTAATACAGGTGCCATGATATGTGGATACAACTTGAAGCAAGTTTCCATTGCAAACAAATTGAAATACAGAAGAAGATAAGGGAAGTGTTTGTGTAAAACGTTTTGTAGTAGCTAACAGTGCATAAAGAAATAAATAGGAGAACCAGCAGCACAACAATGAGATACCAGGGTTACAGAGATAAAACCACCATTTGGGGTAAACCTCCCCTCTCCAAAATACATCTTTATATTCCCATATGCCCTTTGCAATGATACACGAGTATGACTTAAAAGCAAAAGCTTCACTGATAACACTCATTTCCCAAGCTCTTTTCATACTCCTCTTAACAACAACACAAAAGCTTATTAAAGCATTACAAAGCATTTACTAAACTTACATAAGATGCCAACTCAATTACAACTTATATGACACCCAAGAGCTATTTCGAGCCATTGAATACTAAGGAAGAATGCAAAAGAATAATGCTCATAATCTTACAAGATGCCAACTCAATCACAACTTGTATGACAACCGAGAGCTATCTCTAACCATTTGAATACTAAGGGAGAATGCAAAAGAATATTGTTCATAATCTTCAAAACTGAAACAACAATGAAGGCTACAGGGAGTAGATCTCACGAGATTGCCAACAGGTCAGGAACAGCCTGAGTGTTCAGTGCTATTTGGACCAATGCAGCTAAAGTGACCACGTGGAAAGATCAGGCAGTGAACTCCTATTCCAACATCTTATCCAATTCTACTCGTGTCTAGCATGACATAGAGCTGATCATGAAGAAAACAACTAATTTGAATCAAGGAAAATAGTCATTTATCTTAAGGTGTAACAGTCTCGTTGGTATACAATTTCTTCATCGGAATGATTATGATAACATAGTTTTCTCGATCTATATAATTAAAGTATATATCTCTGTCATCATAACTTTTATCAATGTCTGCATCCATTTGTAACAATAATTACAAAGTTATGTAGGCCAATATGCTGTACATGATTTTGTTGATGCAGGAACGTACAGTTTCTAAATAAAGGTAACCAACAGAGTCCAGACCTTGACATGAAATCCAAAATGAATTGATACCGCACCAAAACCAATCTCAAGCGGGAAAATGTTCAATAGCTTTGCTTACTGTTGAGAAATGGCAAACAATGCAGAGACGAATTAAAGCCACTTTTCCAGGATGTCTTGCATCTCAATTAAACTCTATGCTAAGAGCCCCATGGATAATGCAACAAATCATGCTAAGCTATTCCATTGAGTAATGATGCATGAACTATGTTCTATATTAGTTTAAAAGGATTTACTAAGCTTTGCAGTCTACAAAAGCTTCTGGTACTTCACAATGTGATACTTATGGAAGTTGCTCTGTGTTCTAACAAACATTTTCCTGCATGACAGTTGCTTCCAATCTTATAGGAATAGTCAGAAATCACAGTTCGGGTGGGCAAATCTGCTTAATAGCCCACTTCAGAAGGAAGAAAAGGGCACACCAACACAAAACTAAATCACACTTTTTCTTCCACATTAGGCTTCTAGGAAGAAAACTCATGAACAAAATAGAGGGTTGCCAAGTGAAAGAACAGAACAATAACAGAAAATAAAAGAGTTTGAATCAGAATGGCCGAGGAGGCTTCTCTAAAACTGCAGAAAAAAATACCTCTTTATCATCTTTATCTAGCTTAGGAGCCACTACCCATTTGTGTTTCTTGTATCTGAGCTGAAGAAAAATGTACAGATAACCATCCAAATCACTTCTGGTGCAGAAAAAGCTGTCGATCCATAGAAATCCTCCAGGCCTCAAAACTCTATCCCAGTCGAAGATGACATAGTCCAAGAATTGTAGATCTATCCAACCATCCAGAAACCGCGTAGTATGGATGAGATCCAATGTGTTGTCAAAGAAGGGTAACCTCTGATTGATCGCTAGATAAAGAGGAACAAGTCCTCTAAGAGCAATTGTCTCACTGAAAGGAGCACCAAGATTGATAGTAGCTGAAACAATTGTTACATTAAACTCTCTCATTCTAGCTGCAAATGTCCCAGTTCCGATACTGAAATCCAACCCAATACGTATCTCCCCAGGTTTAATGCTCAGAACATCAGCAATAAGAAAATCTGGATTGTTGGAAGAGTTTTGAACTTGCATCCATCTGGGAAATTCATGACTAGTAAGGTTAAAGCATTCAGAACATTTGAAAAATCCTTTACGAGTCCTATTGTTTGCTAAACATGTGAAATTCTTGCACTGGTAATGACTCCAACGAACATTCCTATCATCCGGGAGCTTCCAAAGGGATTCATTGATGGGAAATGGTTTCTGGTAATACTTGGGAGCTCTTGCAAAACATCTTCTTCTTGGTAAAGGATCACATCCATGAACCATTAATTTTTGAGCTATATTCCAGTCATCTTTACAGTAGTCACCAATATCATAGCCCATGTATTCTTCAAGTTCTTCTTTCATGGAAAAGCAAGCATGACCAATGCTTGGGAACGTTCCATTTGCTCCAAGAAAATTCTTCTTACCCAATCTGTTTTCCTTTACTGTAATATACTTGCGAACTTCTTCTATAAAGAAGAAATCTGCCAGTGGATTGGCTTTCTCATCAGTGGAAGTTCCAGCTACTTCCATTGGATCTTTAAGCTGAGTATTGACATCTGCATTTTGAGGTACCAAATGCACCCCAGGAAGTCTTATTTGATCTAGGAAAATTTTAATAGAATCCACAGGGACAAGAATTTCTGCAAGAACTGTGCTGAATTTCAAACGCTCTGATTCGACTGTCTTTGGGCCTTCGGATCCTTCGCCATGCATCTCCTCTAAGGATTTTTCTATCATATTCTGAATTCCATCTACTTTTTTCTTCATGTCTTGGAGTTTGGAAAAGAATTCTGTAGATGTAACATTTGGATATTCTTTATGGATGTAAAAGTGTTTGCAGTTGTTTGCATCATTCACAAAGAAACCTGAAGAGTAGAGTTTCACTAAGCTCGTCAAACTGAGAACTACGAGCACTCCTAATAGCAATTGAAGACCAGATATCACCTTGGTCAATTTCCCTCTTTGAAAACAGGTTAATCTCTGCATTTTTTCTCTGGGTTAAAGATTGATCCACCCACAGAGGAATTCAGTGGACCTTCTCAATTCTCCTTATGATATTGCTGTCAATTAAATGTCTGCAGAAAGATTTATGAGGCCTTTTCTACTGTAGAGGCACCGAACAAATCTTTTATCCACATAGCAGAACATCATGCTGGTTGGAATATAACAATCCATTCTGCAGCAATTCTTCAAAACCCCACTGTAAACATTGTCATGGAAGGACTTTGCATGAAGTAGGACCAAAACTTACCGTAGAAATAGGGAACAAACAAGCAGCTGGCTTATCAGTGTTCTGTTTTTTGCGGAGTGATGATCATAAGACTTGTGATACCCAGGCCCCCACACACCCCAGATGTCTTAGTAGACACTGAACCTGTTAAATTCTGTGACTCAAACTTTTGCCAATAATAAACTCAAGCTAATAGCACTCAGAAAAATGATTCAGTTTGGTGTTGTAATGATACAAAAGTTTAGAAGACGATTACTCACACCTGCTTTTCCTCAAACATATAGCATTGATAAACTATTTCATCCAAAAGTATTTGATCTGGTAAAGAGAAACAAACCGATGCCTGTACAAGTAGGGACCTTCCCTCTGTTCAGACTACAGAAGGATAGACTAATGGGCTTTTCTGGTCAAAATCCCTGCCTTTGAGAACTTTATTTTCAGGGGATATAAAGAGACACTGAGATGGAGACTAATGACCTTTTTTCTCGAGCATCCTCCTATAAGCAACTTTGTTGGTGGACTATTGGACATTTAAAGTCATTCCCACTTCTTGTAACTTTGTTAAAGGTGATTAACAAAATGCCCAAATTAAAACAGTCCCCAAATCAAACAAGATAAACTCCTATGATAGAAAATGTGTATGTTGCTAGTGGAGACCTCCCATGCCTTGTGTTGGTGCCTCAGAGGCAGTGAGTTATGTCTAAGCTAGGAACTTTCCCAGATAAAAATCAAAATAACTAAATCAGTCAAAAGGGCGATCAGATTATAGTGATAAGATGAGAAACAAGGCTCTGGCATTGCTGTTTTCCATGGAGCATAGTCTGTTAATGGGTAAGAGGTGTTTCACTTGGCTCCTGTGATTCAGAATCTAGAATATTTCTGAAATTTACAATCCAATTAATTTCATCCTTTAGATCTACAATCTAGTTAATATCAACCTTCCATGAGAGATTACAATATGATAACCAGACTTAACCATGGCATATCGGCCATTAAACCCACAACAATGAAATATTTTGAAAATCAAAAGAACACTCAGGGCACTGGAAGTACTGCATGAAAGTACCTACCTAGTCGACATTGATCAAATTGGCAGAAAACAACGAGAAACTGAATAGCAATCTGACAAAACATACGAGGCCTCCTGCTAGCTGAGAGACGCAGTAGAGTTGAGTGCAATAAATGAACAGGATCATTTGAGGAAGCTATGGTACAGGGTTGTGCAGGGGTGGGCTGATAGCCTTGGTAAACAAAAACAATTATATTTTAGCTAAGTTTTATTAATGTTATTTAATGCAATGAGGAACACAAAAACAGAGAAGGAAAGCTCCGAGGCATGAGTAACATGGGAGAAATCGTGCAACGCACGTACATGACATCACACTCCAATTTCCCAGGGTAAAAATGATGTAAGACCGCCCTCTTTTGCTAGAAATTTTGGTGCTTAGTTTCAGTGAAAGAGTTCTCTTCAGCCAAAGTTCTTTTCTGTCAGCAGCAGTTTTAAGGGTTTTAAAAGATTTAGACGTTCAAAAAACTCGAATCTTTTATTTGGCGGAAGTACAAAGATTTTTGGGTTTTTGGTGATTATAATCGATTAGAATTTTAACCAATCGAATTTCTTAGACACTGCAATATTTTGAATTTCAATGATTATAATCGATTAGATTTTCAACCAATCGAATATTTTATTTATTAACATTTCAATATTTGAAATTTTATGAAGATTTCTATCATAATTCAGTGGTCAAACCAATGGTATCATCATTCAGTGGTCAAATTAATGGTGAGGAAAGTTAGAAATTTCTGGCTGATATCTGGGCATGCTGACTCAGCATCGTTATTCAAGTTGACTCATCAAAATCGCTAACCCTTGGGTCCATAAGGGGGCAGGTTTTCAATCATATCAGATGCTTCCAGATTTTGGGCTGTTACCCTGATCTCTTACTTCTAACAAACTCAACTCTTAACCAAGGAAAAGCAATTTTAGAACTAAACCGTCATGGTAAAAAAAATTAAATTAGACAAAATTGAATTATAAATTAATTAATTTTCTTATTACAAATTTAATAGAGCAAATTGATTAATTTTCTTATTACAAATTTAATAGAAATTGGTTGAATTTTTTTATAAATAAACCATATAAACAAAATTTTATAATGATGTGAAATTAATGTAGGTTTAATAATTTGGGAAGGTTTAATGGTTTTATATATATATAAAGTTTGATAAGTATTTTTTATAAATTATGGTATTTAAATTAATACCAAAAATGAATTTAAAATCAAAATTTTATTTTTATTATTTATTTTTTAATTTTTTACTATTATTAATATATTATTTTTATAAAAAATAAACAGTTTAATATAATATAGGAAAAAAATTCTTTCTTTTAATTATAAAGCACTGATAAAGTTGTTCATATATTATTGTAGAAATAATAATCAAAACATCAAACTTTATTATATAATTAGAGAAAATTTAAACTTTATTAAGAAAAATAGTAATTAACCTCAATAACCTTAATTGACACACACAATTAAAATCTATGTGATATTGTAATTTACATACTTATAACACATTAATAAATAAGCAGAATTCCAGATTGCACTTATATTTTATACTGGATTGTTAAATGCCATATTAATTATAATTATATATATATATATATATAATATATATATATATATATATATTATATATATTATTAAATTTCATTAAAATCATAATTAATTTTATAATTAATTTTTTAATTTTAAGCATTTTTAATACTATATATAAAATTTTAAATCTTTTTATACTACCTAACTAATTAATTCTTATTAAAAAATTTAAAACAATGTTATAAATTATTATATACTTATAACAAAGTTATTTCAATTGTTATATATTTTTGATTTTGTAAATGGAAGCTTTTGTGTTACTCAGAAAAGCATAGAAACATAATTTTTCCAGATTACTCCCTTAGGAGTTTGTTTCTCTTTGACACACTTCAACAAGTGAGACTCGGACTAGAAAATCCACATGTTAGCCGCAATACAAAGGAAACCATACATAGTCATGCATCCAGGTTGGCAACAAAAGCAATATCCCACAACCCATTACATTGTGAGCAAACAAAACAATAAGAAAAGACCAATATAATCGCCATCGTCAACACCTTATTAATACAAACATAGAGTGCCCAGGCCGGCGACAGAAGCATTAAGTCACCATATATAGCATTGCCACCAAAACATAATTTTCAAAATAAACCCACGAACATGCCATGGTTGGTGGCAAAATAAACCAAAAACAAAAGTATATGCTAAGACGAGCCAGAAAAATAAACAGTATTCAAGACTTTCAAAATAAACATCCACCTATGCCAAGACGGCCCAGAGCAACAAACAATATTCAAGACCATCAAAATACACATATGCTCTATTTCTGGAGCCAAAGATTGAAGCATAGTTAGCCAAACTATTAAGCCATCCCACTTGGTCATTGATCATTGTTTGAAGAGGATATTGTTGTGAGGTCCTTCGCACTAGAGCCTGGAGGGTCCATCAAATAACCATTATCTGATTCATATGCAATATGGCCTTCCACATGTGTTAGGCGGGAGTCAATCATGTCCAGGTAGGTTCTGAGCATCCTTTTGGTGTCTTCCAAGGAGGTGAAGACATTATACTGCTCCACTTGCTTATCTCTCAAGGCTAGACCAAAGAGGGTCTTCATTTTCCAGTGCAAAGCCTCTAAATTCAAGTATTGTTTCTTCCTACCCTTGGTGTGCCTAGGGTCAAGAACCCATGTTGACGTATCCTCCATGATCTTAGAGTTCGAATGAGATTGTCTTTCAATCTATGCTTGAGTTTTTAGCTTTCAAATTTCTTTCCTAGTCTTTGGCGAAACCACATTAAAATAGGTGGCAACTGAGTCGTGAGCGAAGAGTCTCGTTCCTCGATGATCTTGAGGAGCACTACCACTTCTTCCCCCCCCCCGTATACACCACATTCTTTGTCTCAGCGGCATGGATATAACCCGGGGGGCACAATTGGAACAACTACTATGAATTCCTCTCCTTGTAAAGAAACAAGAAAATAAACTAGACCCACCAGCAAAAGGACTAGGATGTCACCCTAAGATATCATCTTTGTAGCTCATAACATTAACCTTGGACTCAACATAGACTTCGTCGAGAGAAACAAAGGGCTCAACAACCTCTCCAAAGGAGTCAAACTCTAACATCTTTAAACACATAAAGAGACCTAAATGTAACAAATAGTCCCAATTACTAATTACATGAACATAACCCCTAAACATCAACCATTGGGGCCTTTCCAACCTTACTATAAACTTTGCATTTTAGTACCCTAAAACATTAACCCATGCAAGAAATGATTGCCTAGACTTTGACCAAATCTCGTGGCCTAGAAACAAGAGACACATGTAGAGAGTTAGACCACCCCAACCCTTAACCACAACTTGAGGTTGGTGTTCTTGACCCAAAGACAAGGACTCTAAGATCTCAAACCTATACTCGACACTGCTAATAAACAATATAACTAGAAAAAGTAGGCAATGAAAGGAAATGGCCTGAGATTGGACATGAAGGAGGGGCAACTGAAAACAACACCAACCCACCAGCATTCAAAGTTCCCAGCAACAATACATCGACTAAAATGCCATGAATCTTCATCATTTCTTCCATCACTCTTGCAGGCTAATGCCTTCACCTATCTTTCCCACGATTCCTGACTTGAGTCTCAATGCCAAGCTCTTTGCTAACACAGCCAAGATAGAAATCATGCAATAGGAGGCCGAGGACCAACCCTCCCCTCCAAACGAACACTAAACAACAGATCCTAAAACCTTTGTATGACTTTAATTAGTAGAAAATGTCAATTGTAACATTGCATGGTGTTGCATGCGATATCATGCAACATTCTCATCCCTTAATTACCCATCACATCCGAGGGAAATGTCACATGGTTTAGGTTTGAATTCGGGTTCGACAATGATTAAGTTCGGTTTGAGTTCAAATTTTTTGATGAGGTTCAAATAAGGTTTGTCTATATACATTTTTTGTATGTATATTATATTAACTTGAAAAAGAAATATAGGATATAATTGTAAGAAATCAACATCAATAAAAAAATGCTATCACGGACATGGCAACTGCAAGGATGGATTAGCTTGAGTTGTGACATGAGGTTATGAGTTTTGATCTATGGACTTGGTTAATGGCCATGAGGTTCGATGAGGTTCGTCAAACCTTAAAATATTTTTAAGGTTCGCCAAAATTCGAACCTCAAGGTTGAAGTTCGACGAACCTTGTGACATAGTCTAAGGGGGTGGTGAGCATTGCCTCCAAGGCCCTTGCATCCTTCACATTAACACCCCATCGGGGATTTAAATTGTTATATATTAATTATATGTAATATAATTATTTGTTAAGAATATTTAACATATAATATCATAACGTGGATTTAATGATCAAGAACATGTGATTTAATTTTTTTTATTTTTTTTTTATAAATTCAATCTAGAGGAGTAGAGTATTTATATCTTCATATGTTATTAACAATTATTTATACAATTATCATTTATATAGATAAAAGTTATTCTTAATATCTCTTTTATATATAAGAGAGAAAACAATTTATTTAAAATACTAAAGCATTTTTTTTATAATTTATGAATGATAAAAGTGTAAATCATAATCTTAAAAATCTAAATTCAATATTAAAAAAAAAAAAACTTAAATTTAATTCACAATAATTTAAACTAATCATTGTATTGAATTTAATGTATATTATTTATTAAATCATTGTGTTGAATTTAATGTATATTATTTATTAATTAATTGTCTTTGCAAAAATAAACCCTTACTCTCATTCATATTGAAAAGAAAATATCTTTTGTATATACACACATGAAGTGTGCATTCATCAAGAATTTGCCTAGATCCTTGTGTGGAATTTTTTTTTTATAGAAAATACTATCAAAAGTATGCTTACATTATTTAAACAAAAATAAATAAAAGAAAAAGAAAAATATAAGTACAATTAGGAAGTACAAGTAATGTAGACACCACTAGTCTCCCCCTACTTTCTTTTCTTCCTCTAAACCTATTGTCAAACCTTGACCTTGGGATCTACTGGAACCAGAGTCAAAACCCCCATCGATGACTCTTGAGGGTTTTCTTTGTCTGATTCTGAACCTTCTGATACATGAACCCTCTTTGTACCCCTTATTTCATCCTCCAAATGATTCATTTTTTACTATAATTCTTTTCACTATATCAATATTGAATCTATCCCATATTACTAGTTGTGGGTAGTAGCATTACAATTTTGGATCCCCCCCCCCCCCCCCCCTCTTTGTTTGAACTATCCATTATTGCATCTTCTTCCACCTTAGAAGTATGTGTGTCTGTAAACTGCCATCCTCTTGGCTTACGTGTCATTTTCTTTTTTGGGGATTTTTTTATTATCTATGGGCATGTGTTCTTCAAATGTCTTGTTTTGAAACAATTCCTACATTTGAATATTGTGTTCTCATAGTCTAGATATTGAGACCACTGGAGCTCTTTTTGTTAGAAAATTATATATTACAGAGCAACAGAACACATAAAATATTGCAGAAATATAAACACAAAAAACGCATAAAACAAGAGAGACATAGATATACGTGGTTCACCCAGTTTGAGCTACATCCATGGAGAAACAACTAGTCCTTCTTTTTATATTATCCAGCAAACTGAAGAGATACACCCTACAACAGATCCGCTGTAACGCCCTCGTTGCTCTCAATCTCTTCTCTCTTCCTCACTCAGAATACAGATCTACATAGACGCAATACAATTCCCTCATATATAGTGAGGGGTTGCCTTCTAGGGAAAAAAAACCTAAATTAAACATAACTTCTACTGTCAGATCTCCGCCTAATGAACAGCCCAGATTGACTAGAAATTACTGTACTTTTACAAGGCAATTTTACATCTATTCTTAGCTTCGGGGGCGCTGCCCCCGAAACCCCTCGCCGGGGGGGCTCCCTAAAGGTTGCAACCTCCCCCCCCTCGACCCCCCCTGCAACGAATATTTTACAGGCGGCGTTGCCGCCCCATTTCGAACTGAGGTCCAATGCGACGATACCTTTGAATACAAAAGATAATTAGGCTCCACAGCCAACACTTTTTGTTTTAGTATAATTTGATCTGGTAAGCATTTGCTTAGATCGATCTCCACACATATCCTAGCAAAGGTTAAAATGCCTTTGACAGTTATAAAACAACCCCTCTTTTTGAATTTTCCCAAAGTGTTACCAATATTCTCCAGGGCCTTATGGTGCCAAAACAGAAGAGGAATATTTGGGAGCCTCGCCCAAACTGGCATTTTTTATACCACCATGTTTGTTGCATTGAATTTTGAGAATCATGGTGTTGTAAAGTGCCTAACATTTCCCTAAAACGATGGCCCTTCATTTAAAACAAAATCATAATCCTTTTGTGTAACAAAATGGACAATGAAAAATCCTTTGGAGCATAAATAAAGGTCTCAATTGGTTTTCCAAGAAGAATAGATCCATTGTTGTAATGCTTTTGGTTTAGCAAAGAACCATTAAAACAACAAATAATCACCTTAGTTTGCATGGTAGAGAAGAGGGCGTTTACCTCTAATATCAACTTCCACTGTTAGGGAGAACTCCATTTGTTCAACAATGTATGGGCCTAGTGCATTTTTAATTTGTTCTAAAGAAGTGGAGTGTTTGTTTTTTACTACATCTTTAAAAGAGTTGGTTGTTCCTTATTGTATTCTAGGACCTGGAGCTCCACCGCACAACCCCATGTTTAGTATTATAGTGGTGTCCCTTTTTATATGATAGTCCTTTATCTGGGTTCAAGTACCCTCCCCTCAAATTGTATGCTTTGTAGAAGGATTGAAATGCCCCATTTGTCCCTAATACTTCGCTTCAAGTTATTTACTATGTCAGAGATCCTCACCCAAAATGTTGAGGTATTCCAATATAAGTTTTTTATAAAAATTTGAAATGTGCTCTAAGCCTACCCACTTTGTCTTTTACTCAGTTCGAATCCAAAATATGTGCAAATCACATATTGAGAGAAAAGTACTCAAAAATGTACTGAAAATGAATTGGTTATCATACAGAAAAACTATGAAATAAAGCATACGCAATAAATAAAAAAATGGGGTTGTGGGGACTTACTAAGAGACCCAATGATCTTTAGTTCATGGAAACCTTGTGCCTCATAATCACCAGGAAAGACAACCACAACTTAGAAGCACTAGCAAAAGAATAAGACCATACACCCTTGGTATATGCATATTGTAAATCCATCATGTTTGAACTAGAAAAGATGAGTGTCGCCCTCGCTGCATACCCCATCTCCTAATCCATTCTCATAGAAATATTGAAGATTGAAGTAAATCCAAGAAGGGAGGTTGACCCGAAGATCTAAACCCCCACCACCAAATCTATCCCTATGCATTGGTCGATGTTAAACCATTCTTATCTCCACCAGAGAGGGTACAAAGGGACCCCAACTACAACCATGATCAAAATGAGAAAAAATCACCCCATTATCAAAGACCCCAAGATCGCCAAGAAAAGAACCGAATCAACCATAGACACCATGCCTAGCAACACTTGAGAAAGCAACCCTGGTTCACTCACTAACCATTTTTGTCTCTCTCTAATACTTGTGAATAATTTTTCTTCAATAAAACTATATTATTTATTAATTAATTATTAACAAAATTAAAAATAATCATTTAAAAAAAAAAACTTATTAATAATTACATTTATATTCATAATAAAAACCAAAAGTAATATATCTTTCTAATGAATACACAAAACTAAGGGTAAACATCTCATTAGTATTAAATTTTCAGTTAAATATTTTATATAATATAATTAAAAAAATAATCTTTTTCCTCTTTTCAATGACATTTTGGACTAATATAATTTATCATTTCATAAATTACCTTGCTAACTCATTTTTTTTGTTTATGTTGTTATTTTCCTTCACTTTTCATTTTCCTTTAACTTTTCTTTGTATGTTGGTATAATTTATATGGCTTATTTTTCATTCATTAAAACATTCATCCATGTTCATTTGTCTTTAAATTAGTTTCTTTTCGATATATATGTTCATGTTTATTCTTCACTCTCTTTATTCATTTGTTCATCTTTCTTTTGTCTTCTCCAAATCAACATTGTCATTATTTCCCATTTATTTCCCTATATTCATAAATTGTCTTTTCACCATGTTTTTCATTTCTAAAGAGCCATCTTTGAACTGGTTTGTATTGGTTTATTTTCTTTTCACATCATTTCATCTAATATAAATCTTATTGTTGTTGTCGTTGTTTTTTTTTTTCTTTTTTCACTTCTGGTTCACGGATACCCAGGTCAGTGGGTAGCCGCTAAATCCAGGGTTGTTCAACACTGAGTGGACCCCACCCGAAGGGGATCAACACCCCTCGGCCTATTTACTGACCTAACCCCAAGAGCTTTCAGGAATTGACCCTGTGACCTCCTGATTGGCAAGGCACTGATTTGACCGATTGAGCTAACTCTTGGGACTAAATCTTATTGTTTTTTATATCAATGTGTTTACATTATTTATTTATGTGTCAATCATAGTGTGTTCATATTTACACATCTTTCTCCTTTGTTAATACATCTTCCTTTCACATTTTTTTTTTAATTTTAAATTAATCTATATTTTCTTCTACACCCATTCTCATGTTATATTTAATAACTTTAATCTACATTTACTCAAACTTCGTTTAAATAATTCATTGTAATTTCATGGTCACTTGTCCCTTCAACCTCCCTTACATTTTTCATTTAAAACTATATATACTTTTTTTCCTTTTTCTCTAGATTTAATTTCCTTCTTGTATGATTATATACTTTTTTTTCCTCAATATCATGTTTTTTTCTCTAGATTTAATTTCCTTTTTGTATGAGCTTTTCATTTATATTTGTTTTTTTTTAAATAAAGATTATAATCACTTTGCAATTTAAAATTTTCATTTACAATATTTTTTTTAAAGATTTAATTATTGATTTTCACCATATATTATTTTAATTATTTAGCATTTAAATTTATTATTTTAATTTCTTTTTATTTTAAGATAACAACACTAATAATAACTTAGTTTTCAAGCACCATTATCAATGTTCTTAATATGTAAATGTAAGCTGACTCACTTAAATCATTCAAGAAAAAATCATCCATAAAAAAACATACCTTTCACTTTGCTATAAATCGATAAATCTTGAACCATTATACTATGAATAATTAAATTTTAAATATTTTTTTTTAATGCAAGAAAAATAGAGTTTTAACCCATTAACCTTTTAACTTAAATAATATTTTTGAAAATTCATTATTTTATTTTTTTTAAATAAAATAAAAATTAAATAACATCAAACTTTAATACTTTATACAATATTATTTGAACATAATAATGAATATATATAAAAGACCATCTGAAACAAATTAATGTCTTGTTGTTCTCGTAGGGAGAAATTGCAAAATTTAATGCCATTATTCAAGGATCTTGCACCTCCACTTTTGGACACATTTGGAGAAATTTGAGTTGGGCATCTATCGTTTTCAACGCAACGGAGGTACCGAGGTCATTTTATAAAAGGAATTAACTATATTAAATATATAATTAAAAATAAAAGAGTTTTGAATTGTGATTTTTAAAGTTTTTAGTTGGATTTTGGTTAAAAATTTGTGATTAAATTTTAATTTGTGTTTTTAATTTGTTTCAGTACATATATGGATTTAATATTTTCAAAAAAAATTAGCATATTTTGATTGTAAAGAGTTTACCTGTCAAACTTGTTATTTCAATGCATTTCATGTCAGATTCAAAACAAATTAGATCCGAAAATAAATCAAAAGACTTTCCAAAAAATTGCATTTGAAAACTACTTTAAAAATAAATAAACCCAAATACGTTAAGTATACATATAACATACATTTTTTTAAAAGACAAGTCCACCTAGATGGAGGAATTGTCCCGAGGGCTACTCTAAAAATAAATAAACCCAAATATGTTAAATATACATATAACATATGTACAGTGATGTGCGGTTTAATGGTGGGTCTCCTCGGGCGAAGCCCAGGAGACCTCGGTTCAAATCTCACGGAGTACAGTGACCTGTTATGGTGGCAGCTAGAGGGGCGGACTCCCCACCCGTCTGAGTCTGCTCTTGCTAAAATCATAGGATCTTAGTATACCCGATCTACAGGGGGTTGGTTATACTCTTGGTGTTATAGTGGCAGCTATGAGGTTTGATCCCGGGTCTCCCCTGGATCAAGCTTGATAGTTACCGATTCACCATGTGTTAAAAAAAAAAAATATACATATAACACACATTTTTAAAAGGACAAGTCTACTAAGATGGAGGAATAGTTTGCACGGTTGTAAGTGGTGGTAAAATAAAATTCAACAAATCTTATAGGAGTGTGTTTAAATCATATTTTTGATGGAGGAAATAGATTCAGCACCATCAAAAACTTCTTAGACACCGAAAATATTAAAATTTAACAACTATAACTTAGATTTACAAAAAACACTATTAAAATTTATCAAAATATTATCAATATTTCCATAATTTTCCGATCAAAACAATCTTTTGAAATCCCACCTTATTACCTAAATTTTGCCCCTATCCATCCATGCGCAAAGATTCCTTACCTCATCTAGAAACCCCACTATGACGACTTAGATTTTGCCACGTGTTTATCTTCCTTATCTATATAAAGAAACCCCGAGCGAAAGCACTGGTACCAGAATTCACTAAAGGAAAGAGGTTTTAGTGGAGTAGAGTGAGAAGAGCATTAATGAGTGGGTCAATCTTCGATGTTTCTCATGTTATTGGCTCACGAAAGGAATTATTAAAATATTAAAATGAATGAATTAATTAAGGTAGTTTATTTTAATTTTTAATTTTAATTTTTAATTTTTTAAATTTGATTAAATAGGCGTAGTTTAATTTTAAATGAAATAGTTATGGCTTTTCTAGAGTATTTTTTTAGAATATTTTAGTTAATTTATTTAGGGTTTTAAAGATATATTTTAAACAATGAAAAAATCACAATTTTGTTTGAGATAGTATGTGGATTTTGTGGAAAAAATATTTTCTCTATAAATTAAAATACGACTTAAAAATATATGTTTTTTTTAAGTTATTGGTTGAATTGATTAATGTTAAAGCAATTATTAACATATTAAAATTAATTAATATAGGTTTATTTTTTATTTTATTTTAATAAGTTATATGATTAAAAGTATATGTTTTTTTCTTAAAAGATTATAGGGTCAAATATAAAAAGGGTAGAGTATGTACACTTTTATAAATTTTAAAAGTCAACTCATGAAGTGGAAATGGGTCCCTTGTCCCATAAACAAAGGGTCATATATCAATTTGACATTTAACTTAGCCATGAAATTAAAATATAAAAAGGGTAGAGTATATACACTTTTATAAATTTTAAAAGTCAACTCGTGAAGTGGAAATGGATCCCTTGTTCCATAAACAAAGGGTCTCATATATCAATTTGATGTCTAACTTAGCCATGAAATTAAAATTAGACTAGCCTAGATCCATCTTAACCCTAGTTTTGTCAAGCTCGGAGAGGGATCAAATCTATCTAGTGCAAACCTTTCCTCAAGTTTTGCACTAAAAAAAAAAAGTTTGCACCTTCAGAAATTTGATCCCTCTCGACACTTGATAGATCTAAGGTTAAGATTCATCTAGAGCGGTAGTATATTATAGTATTAATATTATAGTTTATTATACTATTGATATTATAATTTGCTGACAAAAAATATACTTCATAGCAATATGAAGCTATAACATAATATAGCCCCAAGGGATAGCTCAGTTGGTCAAGTTCTCGTTGATAAGTACCTCACCAATCGGGAGGTCACAGGGGTTAGATCTCATCGCACCCTTGGGGTTAAGCCCTCCTAGTTTGCCCAATGGGTAGATCCCTTCGAGTTGATCTACCTGGATTTTCCCTTAGATGTAGCAACAACTTAGTGTCTGTGAACCACATTAAAAAAGAAACTATAACATAATATTATTACTATTTAATATTAATATGATTAATATTTAATATTGATATAAATATCAATACTATTAGTTTATTATGCTATCAAGTATAGTTTTCCTCAACTATTTTCTTTAAAACCCTAAAATTGAAATTATTTGGCAAAATAAAAAGGAAATGGTAAATAATTTGTCTATGAAACCAATTAACCAATGGCTCTAAAATGTATAAGATGAAGATTATCATAAATGTTCATCAACTACCATTCATTATTCTTCTATAAAGTGGCAAAAACAACTATAGAAAATTTGTAGATGTTTTAGAATCATTTGAATATCTAAATACTGTAGTGCCCTGCTCTAGCTGACTGACAGTGATATGACATTAACATTTATTTAGCCGTAAGGCCTGCACTTTATTCTTTGAGGACCTCAGGTTTAGGATTCAAACTCATGACTCTATTATTAGTGGATGTGATGGTTATGCATGTTCTCTATTGATATTATGATGATGATAACATTAATGGTTATGTATGTTCTCTAGTGATATTATGATAATTGCAGCATTAATGGTTATGCATGTTCTCTATTGACAATATGAGGATGATAGCAGTAAAGGATATGTATGCTCTCTATCGATATCATGATGATGATAGCTTTGATGGATATGTATGTTTTATATTGATGTTATGATGATGATAGCTTTGATGGATATGTATGTTTCCCATTGATGTTATGATGATGATAGCCATGATTGATGTGTCCCTTATGTTAGCTACTTACATTACTTCTGGTTCACAATGAACCATGATGTGAATGACTAGGTCATGTTGATGATGCTATTATGACAATGACTAACACTAAGAAACTTTGTTATTGATGATTATTGAGTATGATAGGAAACCACCATAAGCACTCGCATATGATGAGTTGATGACATATGGTTTGATGGAAATTAATATTTTGTCTTTGAAATTCTAATGATATGTTAGTGGTTGCAGGTAGCCCCAAGGGTTAGCTCAACCGGTCGAGTCCCTGTTGTCAAGTGTCTCGCCAATCGGGAGGTCACATGGTCAATTCTCCTTGACGCCCTTCGGGTTACGCCCTGATAGTTTGGTTGGCGGGATTTGATTCCCTTCGGGGTTGATCTGCCCAGATTTTCCCACAAGAGGTTAGTGGTTGCAGGCACAGGTTAGTTGCTTGACCGAATGACTCACATATGGGTGATGGGGTTGTATAATTGAATGGAACTGCATGGGAGGGGTGGGACAGTGTCCTTAATCTCACCCGCTAGTAGTCCCACCATGACTTGGGCTGGAAAGGTCGAAACACCTTCGCCTCAAAGATCACGATGTTGTGAGGGCAGGTCCCAAATTTGGGTTGCTCACGAGGATTTTACTGGGTGGAGCGCATCAAGGTGGATTCCTTGATCCCCGACACCCTTAGTCTCACTATAGCAGGCAACATAAGAGATGATAGCGGTCTTTGTCGTTACACCTAGACTTTCCCCTTGTAGTCACTAAATGCTTGAAGGGCAAGTGGTGTGGCACCCTTGGAACTTCAAGGGAATTTCTTGAAGAGCACAACTATCTTGGCACCCTTGGCATCACAAATAATTTTTAGGCGTGGCACCCTTGGAACTTCAAGGAAAGTTCTTGAAGGGCACGACCAACTTGGCATCCTTGGCATCATTAAAAAGAAACTAATAAATATAAATATATGAAAATCCTACAAATTCCCATCAAGTCGTAAATGATATTATAACCAAGGCAATTAAATCAAGAATAAAACTTGGGGCAAGGGGAGAATAGGAAGAAACAAAATATGTTACCTTGAGAACTCTACCCTTCCCATGTTGGAAAATATTAGGTAGATAATGTACAGAAGTAACTTAATTAGGTAAAAAGGGGAAACAGGGACATAGATGTAAGTATAAATATTAATCCTAAAATAGTTAAACTTTATTAAGAGAAGAGGGTGGTGAAATAAAATAAGATTAATAAATTAAATTTTAGAGAAATTTAGAGAAGCTCTGTTTGGCAACAACCAACATAGGAATATCCATCTAAGAGGAAAATTTGAATTAAATTAGGAAGTAGTTAGGGGACCAAAAACTTATTAATTGAATTTAGTAATGAACACAAATTAAGGAGTAAAAAAGGGGGATCAAGAGACAACTGGGAGAAAAAATAGGAAGCCTTGTTGGGGTGAGGAAAAATATTATTTTTAAATTAAAATTTAAGTAAATAATTTTGGAGATCCTTGGTCAGAGAGTGACACATGGGTGCATGAATAATCAAACTATTGGATTAATAAAAATAATTAATTATGCATGAAATGACAATTGTCACCTATGAAGCCTCCTATAAAAGAAGGGGCAAACCATGGGAGAAGGGACTTTTTTACCCTATTGTTGGATGGATGAGACTATGTTATTATAGTGACTACAAGCTATAGTTGAGTTTGGTGAGGTAGAGGACTTTAGAGAGGGGGCTCTTGATCCAAGGAGTGCTCACCTCTATCAACTAGCACATTTCCTCCATTGTACAACCACATTGTAGCTTGGGGGTCCGCGAGGAAGGAGAGTACCCAAGGAGTAGGCTGGGAGGTCAACTGGTGGGTCACTATATTCAGATTAAGCACATCAACATTCACACTTGGAGGTGAACGACAACAAGGGAGTGCAAGTAGTGACAAGTCAAGATTGAATC
Organism: Pinus taeda; assembly: GCA_000404065.3. Taxonomy (NCBI): domain Eukaryota; kingdom Viridiplantae; phylum Streptophyta; class Pinopsida; order Pinales; family Pinaceae; genus Pinus; species Pinus taeda. Next base: position 13,863 of record APFE031491633.1, on the reverse strand, counting down.
TTCTCTCCTGGTGAACAATACCTATGTTATTTATAATGTTCTTTTATATGACTTCATTGTGCCTATAGTTAACATGTAAAATAGATGAGATTTGTTATGAAGTGAAATTCATGGATGTTTTATATAAGTGCTTAATATTTTTGAGTTCCCAATGCTATATGCTTATGGTTGTATTCTTAGTTTACTGTATTATTTTAAAAAAAAAAATAAGGTTGGTCCCTACAAATACAAGTTAAAACTATTAAATGGATCTATTAAATTTGATAGAGTTATTAAATAGAACTCATCACTTGAATGTTTGAAACTAAAAATCAATTCCATGTTGACATGATTATGAACAACTCAGCAACATATGGTTGCTAGGTCGCTGGTATATTTATATAATTTATGGAAACAAAGTAAAAATGAGAAATGAACAAATTATTATTGCACAATATGAACATGCCATGAAGAATGCCTTGTATAATTTTCATATTGAAATTTTTTAAATGTAGGATAGTGGCAATGTTTAAATTGTAGCTTTGTTTCATAAATTGTGTTAGGGTTGTTTGAGTAAACTTGACTTGGTCAAGTTACTGGTGGTCTTCTGGCTCTAAGTATATGAACACCAATGGTTTTTCCCATGGTATTTGTGTTTGATGTATTCTATTTATAGGCTAAAAAGTTCCATGATTATTCATCATATTTGCTAGTGGGAACAAAACAATGGTGCCTTTAGACTCCACCACTTCTCTTGGTGCTCTGTGATCCTAACATCCAATATCAGATAATGTGGGGAAGAAGGTGTTGAAAATAACAACAAGAAATGATAAAAATAGAATCCAGAAATTTAAGTTTAATTTGTCCTTGAATTAAACTGAGAATTAAATTCAAATTCTATTCTCATAGAAACTTGTAATAGTTAACTAGAGTGAGTTGACTTAGTTAACCAGGAATTTCGAGTTAGAAGGCTTTTTGAAGTCATGTATATGTTCTCCCTGTATTATAGGGATCTAGTATGAGTAAAGTATGAGTGGTAATTAGTTAACTCAGTTTACTAAGTTAAGTCTAGTTAAATTAGTTCCAAACTGTTTGAGGAACTAATAGTGAGCTAACAGTCAGTTGGTGCACTAATGCATTAACTAGTGCTACTCGAGTTAACTGAAGATTCCCTCATAAGAAACTCATGTATGTCAATTCTGAGAAAGACTCGGTTAAGACTAGAGTGCAGAGTTAGTGTACTATTTCTTGTATAATTTTCTAAGTTGTATTTATAGTGCATGTAATCAAGAACTGAACCTAGAAGGGATTGCACAGTTTTGGATGCATTGGTTTCCCTTTAAGATGGGTTCATCAGCCATAGGAATTGCGCAAGGAAATAGAGGCTTAGAGAGATGGAGAATTGGCTAAGTGCTAGCCAAGGGGTTTCTTGTGAGTTGGAGATTGATTTTACTTAGTGTTGGGATTGTTCTTGTGAGAACAAGCATTGTATTATCATCTTGAATTTCTAATTAATGCAATACAGATAGTGGGGTTTTGATTTGTGGCTTTCCCCGGATAATTATTGTGTTATGTGCCATTAATGTTCTTCCTCTTGTCGATTATTGTTTTCATCGATCTTTATGTGATTTCGCTATAAAAAGTAGAAGTAGATTCTTGTCTCTTGTTTTAGTAGATTACATAAGCTTGTGAATCTACAGGAAAATCTACATGGTATCGAAGCCGAGAACAATATACTAGAGGATATTTCGAAGTTTTGAGTTATAGGTGAAATTCAAATTTACAATACAGACTTCAGGATCGACAGATGGCTTTCTACAGTTTGCGGCTTGAGTATGCCTTGGATGGCAGCTCAAATTATATAGCTTGGAAGGATAGGATGGAAGCGGTGTTGGAGGATAATGGCTTGAAGGAATTCATTGATCAGGACATTCCTAAGCCACCAACATCAGATGCTCATAATCTAGCCAAATGGAAGAAGTGTGTGGCAAAGGCGAAGCGGATAATCTTTGAGGGAGTTCGAGACCACATTGTCTCAAGTCTCCATGGGAAGGAAACTCCACATGCTATGTGGAAAGAATTAAAGGACCTTTTCCAAAATAGCAGTGAACAAAGGAAGTTGGCACTGAAAAATAAACTTTGAAAAATCAAGATGTAGGTGGGCGATTCAATTCTAAATTACTTGACCAAGTTCACTCAATGTCGTAATGAAATTGGAAGTATTAGAATCATGATTGTCGAGGATGATATGGTGAGTCTTTCTCTTCTTGGACTCCCAAAGAGTTGGCATAATTATGAGGACTCTGTCAATGGTCAAGAGAGGTTGCCAGATTGGGAACGAATTTGGTGGGATTTTATGCAGGAGGAGATCAGGAGGAGCACCATAGATGGGACCTCTTGTAAGGAAGTGGAAGAGGATTTTTCCTTGGTGAGTAAGGCAAAGAAGGTTAAGAGAAAGAAGTCCCAAGGCTAGGAGGGCGGAAATAAGATGGAATTGATGAAATTCAAGTGTTTTCACTGTCACGAGCATGGACACTATGCCAAGAACTACCCATAGAAGAAAGCAAGAAAGAAGGAGCCGACAGTAGCAACAGATGAAGCTCTAGCTTCACAATTCGAACTTGATTTCCATCTCATTGCATGCATGGTCGACACTACCATGGGAGGCATGTGGTATCTTTACAACGGTGCCTCATTCCATATGACAGGGAATAGAGATCTCTTTAGTGATTTTGAGAAGAAAGACCTCAAGAAGAGCATAGAGTTTGGATATGACGAGAGGTATAGAGCTACTAGGATTGGTATGGTTACCTTTTAGAGGGAGTCTGAATCCCCTCTCAGGATCATATATGTGATGTATGTTCCAAGACTAAAGAAGAATTTGTTTCAATTGCGGTATTGGAAGATCGTGGCTATGATGTGGGTTTTAGTAAGGGAAAAGTTTTCCTTAGACACATCACCACGTGGCAGGTGAAATAGGTCAGTGCATGGGTCAATAACCTGTATGCTCTTGAGGTTCAATATGCATGCAAATCCTTGAGGAGTAAGGAAAAGGTTGGAGGCTTGGTGGTTGAGAGGAAGAGTAAATTACTTCTCAACATGCAGCCCAAGAAGAAGCCTCTGAAGCAGCTTCAAGAAGTTGTGGAGCAGCCACAACTAGAGAAGCTGAGAGGAAATCGAGTGGATAGATCCACTCAAGCAAATAAGAAGCAGTCTCAGGAGCATTCTTAGACAATTATGGAGCAGCCACAATTGGAGAAGGCAAGAGGAGACCAAGTGGAGGCATCCAATCATGTGGAGACCTCCAGTAGGGGGAAATTTCAAGCCAAGCGGGCAGAGGGATCACATGCAGCCATACCTACAGGTGTGAGGTGGAGCGATGTGAAGTGATAGTCCCAAGAAGGATGAAATTGTGCATGGTCCATTGAGTGGTTTTATGTCATGGATCGTACCTTGCTACTGGAGCCCAAAGTACATAGTAGCGGGAGGAATCAGTGGGATTGATGCAGTTAGAGATCAAAGTGACAAAAGCTAGAGAAGTCAGATACTGAAGAAGCGTAGAGAAGAGTTGAAAACAATGCAGAAATATAGAGTCAGCAGAAGCACAAAGTTTTCAGTCGATAGAGCCAATAACAGTTAAACACTTTGATGACAGAGGCATCATTCTGATTCAGGTTGGATGTTTTTTTTTGTTTCTAGAGTTGCTAGAGCAATAACACTAGAGAGAAGTGTTACATGTAGAACATTCCAAAGGTTCACGATCGGGATCGAGTTGAATTCCTTTCTTGTTGAGAGGGAGCGTTGAAAATAACAACAAGAAATGATAAAAATAGAGTCCAGAAATTTCAGTTTAATTTGTCCTTGAATTAAATCGAGAATTAAAATCGAATTCTATTCTCATAGAAACTTGTAATAGTGAACTAGAGAGAGTTGACTTAGTTAACTTAGGAATTTCGAGTTGGAAGTCTTTTTGAAGTCATGTATATGTTCTCCCTGTATTATAGGGTTCTAGTATGAGTTAAGTATGAGTGGTAATTAGTTAACTCAGTTTACTGAGTTAAGTCTAGTTAAATTAGTTCCAAACTATTTGAGGAACTAATAGTGAGCTAACAGTCAGTTGGTGCACTAATGCATTAACTAGTGCTACTCGAGTTAACTGAAGATTCCCTCATCAGAAACTCATGTATGTCGATTATGAGAAAGACCCAATTGAGACTAGAGTGCACAGTTAGTGTACTATTTCTTGTATAATTTTCTGAATTGTATTTATAGTGCATGTAATCAGGAACTGAACCTAGAAGGGATTGCACATTTTTGGATGCACTGGTTTCCCTTTAAGATGGGTTAATCAGCCATAGGAATTGTGCAAGGAAATAGGGGCTTAGAGAGACGGAGAATTGTCTAAGTGTTGGCCAAGAGGTTGCTTGTGAGCTGGAGATTGATTTTATTGAGTGCTAGGATTGTTCTTGTGAGAACAAGCATTATATTACCATCTTGGATTTCTTATTAATGCAATAAAGATAGTGGGGTTTTGAGATGTGGATTTCCACAGATACTTATTGTGTTATGTGCCATTGATGTTCTTCCTCTTGTCGATTATTGTTTTCATCGATCTTTATGTGCTTCCATTGTAAAGAGTAGAAGTAGATTCTTGTCTCTTGTTTTACTAGATTACCTTAGCTTGTGAATCTACAAGAAAATCTACAGGAGGGGGCGGGGGAAGGGGTGAAAACTCATATGAGATGGTTGATGAATGAGACCAAGTCAATCTCTTGGAGTTAAGTTTAAGGGAGGGGGGGATGGATTGTTAGGGTTGTTCGAGTAAACTTGACTCGGTAAGTTACCAGTGGTTTTCCAGTTCTAGGTATATGTGTACTCATGTTTTTTCCATGGTATTCGTGTTTGATGTCACTTATTTATAGGCCAAAAAGCTCCATCACTATTCATCCTACTAGCCAGTGATAATAAAACAAGAGTGTCTTTAGACACCACTACTTCTCTCAGTGCTCTATGATCCTAACAAACTATACTATATGCATATACATTTTTTACAATTTATTATGTTATTAGACTCAAAACCACATATATTATCACATTTAGTTGAAAAGGAAAAAATAAAACTACCTAAAAATATGTTGGCTCATCCTAAGATTTCGAGATGTTCAGTTTCTAAACTAAAATTAATTGGTTTCTACACTGTAAATGTCGTGTTTGGAAAAATGTGATATAAAGACTATTATGATACATCTTTACTATCTATATCAAAAATCTATATCAAAAGTGCCTTTATATTTTTGCATTTAGTTAAAAAGGAAAAAAAAAACTATGGAAAAATTACATTGACTCATCCTTTTCAAGGCATTCCGTTACAAATTAAAATTGATTGATTTCTATTATGGAATTATAGGGTTGAAAAAAATGTGATATAAAGACTCTTGTGATATAAATAGTAATTTTGTAAAGAAAATTAGAGTATAAAGATATTGAACGATAAACAACTTTTGATTTAAACATTTTTGTCATGTTTTGAATTGAATATATTTCTATGTTATGATATTGGACAAAATAATGATTGTGAAAAAAATATTACTCAAAAATTTATGAAAAATACTAAATAACAACCTATGGCACATTTCCTTCAATCAAATCAATCCTTCATAGCCAGTAAAAAAAAAAAATGTATATATAATCATATTTTTATCACAAAAATATAAGAACATAGACTCTCAAAGTACATTACATTTAAAATTACAATATGATCTCTGAGTATTTATTTAATCTATCCTCCTATAAAAAAAAAAATTCAAACCTCAAAATGGATCTATTAAATTCAATGGAGTTATTAAATGGAATTTGATGCTTGAATTTTTTAAATTGGAAATTGATTCTAGTAAGTGTTTGCATGCTTTGTTGACAAAATTTCATATCTAAGCTTAAATTGATCTAAAGTGAACAAAATAAATCATGGAAGGTTTACAAAGGTTTGCACTTACCTCGGTTTGTTTGTCTATGCATAGTATTAAGGTCATGCAATGACTTTTCACCTCCTATTGCTCCCAATTATTCATGTCCATAGACAAATGTTGTGATTGAGTGATTGAGAGATTTGACTATATGACTTATATTTATTTATACATTTACTTTTATTGTTGAAGCTGACATTGAATTGTGTTGTTTTTTTATTTATTAGATATAATAGAGTTGACATCAAAAATTGTTGACATATAATCTTTCTTACATTATGCCCAAGGCTTGCACATCTCCCCCATACTGGGTTGTAGAGAACCTTTCAATGTAATTTTTTTGTTTTTGTTTTTTTGTAAGTCTAACAATTCTATTGATCCATGAAAAATGAATTACATCACATCAAAGTACATTAGTATTCCCCTAATCACTCTCGACAACATTACATTTTTCCTTCCTAGAATTAGGATCAAGGATATATTGGCTTGTCTTTCTTTCCTTTACTCTTACGAATTTCTATCCAACCTGAGGGATTGTCTGAGACAACCACTTCCTTTCCTTGATATGTTTCTATTGTTGAGAACTCTGTCACATTTGTTGCCTCCTTATCGCTATCTGAATGGTCTGATTCGTGGGAACATTTTTTCCCACTCCTTGTAGATGCCAAAATTGTGGTTGAATTTTGTGTCATACTAATTAATGGGTGAGCTTCCTCCCCTAATGGATGAGATGACGTATGATGAGTGTAATGTCTCCTCCCATATCTACCCACTTTAACAACCCTGCCTAGGGTAAACATGAGTTTAGGGCTACTATGATATGACTCGACCTCCTATATAACCTTAAGGAAATGCAGCTGACAAAACAAGACCTTACTGACTTCCCTCAGGTGCTACATGACCCCAGGAGCTAACCAATCACTCCAGGTGCCAAACCCTTGAGTTAAATTGATTTTTCTCTCACCTAGAGCCTTAGTAGCTCCCATAACAAGGCCTCCATGCGATTAGAACCCTCTACTTGCTCCCACAGGCCTGCTTCCCAGCAACTGCGGCCTTTTACACTCTGTTTTGTGCTAGTGACCTCGAGATCTAAGACACTTTTTCGGGGCTTGGATCCATACCTCTACCTAGAAATTAATGAAACTCCCAGAAACGATAAATACCACAAAGGCAAAGCCTCTAAAACAAATCTTAATCATGGACTTGACCTAGCCTAGTCTAACTGTTACACAAAAATATCGTCACCATGACTATTTGCAGACAGTATGGGTCTACTGACCTCCTAAGCAAGTCTCAGACCTTAGCTCTTCATGTCAAGCTTTGCAAATGAGAGAAAGACATTGAAAATCAATAAAACTCTAGTTCTGCACTTTCTCTCACTTTTGCCTGCGGGCCCGCACTCTTTGTTCATACTACCTGCAAATCTGCACGCTCTGTTTGTAAAGGGGTGGGTGCGTACCCCTGTAAAAGTCAAAAAGGCGCAAGTTTATTCTAAAAAACTCACTTTGGGTTAATTCTAGATGTTTCTGGAAGGAATTTTGACGTGGATTGTTCGCTCCAAGGTGGTTCATGCATCCCAAAAGAGAAGGAGCTAATCCCTTGATAGGAGGAGCTATCCTTTGAAGGAGGATTCTATCACTTTGAAGGAGGACCTAGTAACTGCCCTCCATGCACTATAAATTGAGGCATTGGGTTAGTGGCTAGAGAGGTTAGAAGCTGAACATTTTTGAGGGTAAATGCTGGG
>APFE031491632.1:34288-54596 GCA_000404065.3 Pinus taeda | reverse complement strand
AAATTGGTGAGAATGCTTTTCGCCTTGATTTACCAACTTACATGCACATCTACTCAGTTGTTAATGCAGACAACTTGAGACTATTTGAACCTTCATTGATTGAAGATCCCGAAGAGTAGAGTCAATTGCCTTCTATTGATGATCTGTTACCTGGATATCTCAATGAGTTGTAGAAAGATATAGTTCTGGACAAGAAGGTGAGAACTATGTGCCGGCGGAATGTTGAGTACCTGAGGATTGAACTCAAAGGTTCAAAACCAAGCAGTGCGAAATGGATAGAAATTGGGCAAGCAAGGAATCTGTACCCTCACTTGATTGATGCTTAAAAACTATTGATGCTTAAAAACTAACTTATGGTGGTCCAAAATCTTTTTCAGTGGGAAGTTCGTGATCTGAATTGGATCCTAGAACACTCTCTAAGTTTTCATGAACTCTTAAAATCATGCCGAAGTTTCAAAGTCTTATAAACGTCAAGCTTATCAGAGATATCCTTGTGACAATGGAAATTTGTGATCAGTGCGAAGCAACGAGGACCCTCAGTCAAGCGCGCAGACCGTTAGCCCATGGTAATGTGCGCTGATACAAATTGGAAAAACTAGAGGTTAATTCGAGAAAGAGGGGCAGTTTCTAATATGTGACAAGTCACTAATTGCATATCGTAGGGAAAACCCCTCAAAGAAGGATAAGCCCCGAGTGCCCAGACCTGAAAATGTTATGAAATGCGGAAAAGTAATTACTTTTGTTCCGACAGAGCGGGATTCCACAAAACCGACAGGATATCGAAAGGGCTCATGGCAGTAAGCGATTTCAATCGAGTCCTACCCGATGCCACACATCGATTGCCACGTGTCCGACGAAAGAGAGAGAAAACGCTCACATCGGATGGGTAAACGTCATGTTACTTATCTGCCCAATATGAGCGATGACTGTAGGATATAGGACCCCTAGATTGATGGTGGAGACACGATCCGATGGATGACTAGATTCGGCAGGGTAAATAGGTAGAATTATATAATATTTGAGGTCCGATATGGATGTTGCATTGGCGGAGATTCGTATTTTGCGAGCATTCTTGGAATTAACAGACAAAATGGTCATTCAAACATTTCTAGTGAACCTGACACACTCATCCATTACAAAATTGGTGGCCACCTCCCTATGAGGCGTTATACAGTGATGACTACGACGAACAGAGGGATTCAGATGGATAGAGGCAGGGAAACCAGAAAGCCGAGAAGCGGAACGAACAGTCAAAAATCAGATTGGCTTTAAAGCCACGAACTGACAGAAACAAAGCAAGCAAGAAAGAGTTAGCCAAGTGCAGAGAACAAAGCAGAGCTGACCTGAAGGCAGCATCGAGCCAGAAAGAGCAAGAGAGAGTCAGAGATTTTGTGTACTCCAGATACTTGGGGAATCCAAGTCCAGTCCTACTGATTTATGTCTATTGAGTTAGACTCAAATTGATCTCACTATTGTAAAAACTCTGCTTTGAAAACATAACAGAGAAGCCACCACTAAAGGCTGGACTAGGAGACGTAGCCTAGGAGTATTGGGTGAACTCCTTATTAAACTTGTCTTATTTACATGTTTGCCTATTATGTTTTCACTAACTGCTTCAATGTCTATGTATTTCGCAATCTTATTGATCCATTGCATAAAGTAACATAGGCACATCCATGCACATGAGTCTGTAATACCTTTAATTCTTTATCATGGATAAATTCCAGATCAAGTATGGAAAGGTGATGGGGAATTGTTTGTGTCTCAAGGAAAGTATGCCATCAAGATGCTACAAAGATTTTGCATGGAGAGTTGTAAGCCCATGGAGACACCTCTAGCGACCAATTGGAGGAAGGATAATGCCACTTCAGGTAAATAGGTTGATGCTACCATTTATTGGCAACTAGTGGGTTCACTGATGTATCTTGTGAACACATGACGAAATATGTGCTATGTAGTCAACCAAGTGAGCCAAGTTATGCATAGGCCAACCAAATAGTATTGGAGGCAGCTAAGCATGTTTTATGATAACTGAGAGGCACTACCTAGCATGAATTATGGTAAATATGGAAAGAGGGAGTGAATTTATGTGGCTTCACAAATGCATATTGGACAGGGATTACATCCAAACGAAAGAGTACATCAAGAGAAATTTTCAATGCTGGGTCTGCAACAATTTTTTGGTATAGCAAGAAGCATAGGTTTGCGACACTCAGCTCAGTAGAAACTGAATACATGGTTGTAAGTCAAGCAACATAAGAGGCAATCTGGATGAGAAAGATACTTGTGGGAGTGTTTCGGCAAGAGATGGATCCAACCATGATGATAATCAGAGTTGGATCAAACTCTTCGAGAATCTAGTATTTCACAATCGATCCAAGAATATAGATATCCAATATCATCATTTATATAACTGTGTGCAGAGGAGGATAATGTTGCTACAATATATTCCGACAGAGGAACAAGATGTTAACATCTTGACAAAGGCATTATCAAGAGGGAAGTTCGGATTCCACTGGTGCAGGATAAGGGTAGTTGATAATCTATTTCTTGCTAAGAGGGAGTGTTGAGAAGTGTAGCAAAAAAGTCTCAATTTGAGTTAGCCTTAGTCAAATTGAGAAAATTCAAAATTTTCAGATCAACAAACATCTTGGAGGCATTTAACTGAGTTGACATGGTTTTTGTCACCCAGTTAGCTCAGTCAATTCGAGTTAGTGGGCTTGGAGTTCATTTCTCATGTGTTGATTGGTAATTTGTAGCAATCTAGTTCAATTATTTCTAGTTATACTCAGTTAAACTAGTTCTAACAATTAGTAGAACAAGTTGGAGGTCAACTGTGCAATGGGACAATAATCTAACTCAGAGATCATCCAATTAACTAATCAATCAACCAAAAATAACTCATGCATGCAAGGAATTCAAATTGCTCAGTTGTGGTGGAGATTCCAAGGTAGTGTAACATCAACAATAGACTAGTCTTGAGTGTATAGGTGTTGTATGCAATCATTGATCAATCCTTTGGAATTTCACAATCAATTTGGAGGAAATTCCTAAACAATAGGGGCCAATTTCATCATGATTTGTGCAAGGAAATAAGAGATCAACTGGAGGAAAAAATTGACTAAGTCTAGATCAGAGCTTTTCATTGAGCAGAGAGAACAATTATTCACTTGCAGGTTGATCTCAAAGCGAGCAAACAATTGTAATACATTTTCTATTCATATGATTAATGCAAGAAAGCTTCAGGGGTTTTTGCTAGTTGGTTTCCCCTAGACAAATCTGTGTACTTGTGTATGTGATTGATGCATGTTTGTGAATGTTGTTCTAAATTGTGGATTAATTTCCGCAGAGCAGTAGAGTATAATTTTCTCTCTTGATTTAGATTAAATCTATTGAACAGTTGCAATTATATCACCATATTTCTACATTTCCAATTTCCTTAAGGACATCCTTAGACCAAAAAATCAAATGCAAACTAGGAAACTAAACCCAAATATGAATGGTTGCAAGTTTTTTAGAGTGAGCATCAAAGTCCATGGACCATTTTTTGACGAAAAGTGCTTGCAAACCCAAGATTAATTGACCCTAAAGTATCCTTTTGACATCTTCAATTGATTTGTCATCCAAACCATCCTTCCTTTTGCCAAGCTCATACAACAGGTAATGTATCCAACTGGTTGTAAGAAATTTGTCTCTGTCCATTTTCTAAGAACAATCGTTGATATTCCTTTGCTAGCAAACCTACATACTATGGCGACCTCCTCCATTTTGTGGATGTTGTGTAGTTGAACATGTTCCCCAGAACTTGTAGGTTTTAACCCTGTATAGAAATTACCTACATATGAATTCTAAAAATAGAAAATAAAAAATGACGAGAACATAAACACAAAACATATATACACAGAGATTTTCCCCTAGATCCCAAAACTGGACTACCAGATTGATTTTTCATTATATTCCTTTCAATGTTACGACACATATATATACATGCTGAAACATTCATAAACCCCGATCCATTAACCCTGAATTACAACATAATTGTAGTTCCCTTGATCGGATATATAAGATACTATGCGAAGAAAACCATCATGCGCAAAACCATGTGAAAAACCCATGCACAAAACCATAGGGAGGTCCACCCACCTAATATAGGGTCCAAAAAGAAATTCCAAGGGCATTGCCTTGGACCCCATGCAGGGGGGCGGTGATAGGGGGAGTTGTTGCCCCCTTGTGACCCCCCCACTGTGCCTGACGGAACGAGGGGGGGGTTAGTTGCCCCCACCGTGAGCCCCCACTATGCCAAGCACAATGAAGGGGGGGCAATTGTCCCCCTTCTAACCCCTCGCTTTACGTGTGGGGCTAGTCGTGGATAGAATATAACACATACCCCATAGCCAAGTTTGGTTCCTCAACCTTCATTTTGTTGAATTTCCGATATTGTTTTGAGAGATGACCAACAAGTGGAGCCGAGGAGGTAGTAGGTTGATTAGGGTTTCCTCTACAAATTCCAACATTAGGAAAATGCTTAGAAAGTGGGTTTGTTTGTAGGTGGGGGAGCATTAGGGTAGAAAAATCAGACAAGGAAAGGAGGGGTGAATAGGGGAGGGAGGAATTGAGGCAGTCTCCAACAAGGATTGGGGCGAGAGTGAGTCTCTAGGCAGGATGCACAAGAAAAAATGAGGGATAATGGTCAAGTTGGGTAGAGGAGAGGGAGTCACATCAAGAAGGGTGTTTGTCTTCATGAAACTGACAAGCTTCGCAGACTTCTCCTACAAAACCACGATCGAAGATGACGATATTATTGTCAAGATGTTTCTCTTTTCCTAATGTGGTGGGAGGGGGTGCAAGGAAGAGGAGGGAGGTGACTGCTATGGGTGTGAATGGAGCATGGTATTGTCTAGCTTTAAACCTCTTCCAAAGGGTCAATGGAATAATCCACAATATAATTGATTATGGGAAAGGTTTTCAAATTGTAAGACGAAGAAAAAAAAAGAGTGCAAGTAAATCTAGTCTGAATTACAAAATTGCCCAGCTTCCTCTAATGTGCAAGGGCATAAACCCATCAACCTCAAACCCTCACGCCCAAAACCCATCACCACCTTTATATACTATATTAAAAAAAAAGAGAGAAAGAGAAAGAAAGAAAGCAAGCCAGCCCTCCCGATTAACTTAATTTACTTGCCCATAAACTTTACGAATACTTTTCCATAAAAAAAAATGTTTAAAATATAATGAAGGTAACTCAATTTAATCATAAATAGTTTAATTAAAACTTAACATAGTATTTGACATTCTAAACTGAAATGAGATTGTATTATTAATTTAATTAATCTAAACATTAAACTTTTTTCCCATATATCAAAATATTATTAACTTGCCAATCGAATTAAAAAACCATCGATCCCGACTCTACACTGGCCTTTTGCAGATCTATGCAAAAGTAAAAAATCATTCAATGTAAACAACACAAAAAATTGAAGATCAGAAATCAGTGTGTCAATATGAAGCATTTCTTTAATGTGTGAGTCATGTTCTCCGCCACAGTTGACTCGCGCCATGGATTTAACAATATCAACATCGCTCTCCATTCACTTAAATAGAAAATTCAATAGAATGTTGATCTCCATGGAGTCTTTAGCCTTCTGTAATACAAATCATACGTTCCCTATGGATAGAGCTGCTAGTGATACCGTTTAAACTGGCCTATATTTTCTGTACCCCTATTTCCACTCCTGACTTAAAATATTTTCTGCACTGTTTCGATTTACATAGAAGATTCATTTGAAATGATTATTTATGATCTTTATATTTAAATTTAATGGTAATGGAAACCTGGACTCCATTAGTTGATTTCATGGTATAGTTTCTAATGTGGCTGATAATTTTTCATTGATCATGAAATTCTTGCAGGGGAACTACAAATCTAAATTGGAAGGACAAGAGAAGGAGACTATGCAGACAGCAGAGAAATGTAAAGGCTCCAGAAATATAAGATTTAGATTCCAAGACATATGTGTGAAGGCTCCAGAGATATAAGATTTAGACTCCAAGACATATAATATATTATATATATGAGAGTGTGAAAAATGCAAATTTTTTTATTCAAATCCCTTGTTTCAATTTTTAAAAGAAGCTTCAGAAACACAAGTCCCCAATACGAAATAAACTTGTGACAAGTTAGAAAGAGATTGGGGATAGGAGTTTTTGAAGATATATGAAGATTTTGTTTTTGAGAAGTGCAAAGAATTCATAACATTGAAGGCAATTGGTCATATGTTTAGGGCCAGATTGTGACAGGGTATGCATGGTAATTTTTAATATGTGATATGTAAAATATATTATTGTTTTATACACAGTTTGAGATTATTAGAAACATGAAGAAAAAACATGTATTAAACTTGGGTTAGTTGTTCAAAGATTTTATATATCAAAATTTAGAAATTAAAATTCAAAATATAGAAATGGAAACCTTGGAAATCAACGTTGAAAACAAGAAGTGATCATAAAAGCCCTTAAAGAATCTTGGATGAGATTCGAGAAGTCAGTAAATTCAATTACTTTGATCTAATTTTGACTTCATTCATTAGTTTCCAACCTATTGATCACTAGAGGCAATCCAATTTTGACTTCATTCATTCCTTTTCAACTTATTGATCACTCCAAGCAAGAAGGGTGAAAATAAGGAAACCAAAAAAGCCCAATCATATAGTCATTTTAATTTGTCTTTGCGTGCTTAATAAGACAAATTTTGGACACTAGAAATAATATTTTCATATCTTAGATTATTTGGAATTTTGGATAAGAAAAACAACTTTGGACATAAAACCAACATATTGTTGAAGACTACATAGACCAATATAAATCCATTTTAACCACGGATCTAACATGAGCCCAAAGGGATCAAATTTCTTCAAGTGCAAACTTATTTTAGAGTGCAAAAACAATGTGTAATTTTTTATTGTTTAAATTGTATTTTTTAATATACATAACATGTGCATTGAACTTAATTTTTTTTGTAATTAATATATTTTTAAGTATACATCAACAACTAATTAAGTATGTATAGCATATCTTTTTCCTTTTTTATTATAACCAACATTGTTTTTTTATTTAAAAATATTTAATTTTTATTTTAAGAGGGATGGACATACTTACACATCGCCTTCACAATGGGCTGTAGAATGAGCCTCTCGGCTCATAGATAAGATGATGACTACACATTCCATGGCAAATAAGATGACTACCCTCACATTCCATGGTGAAGGTAGGATCTTTCCTTCCTTTTCATGTCTGCAATGTTGCATTTATGTTTACATTGCGCTGTAGAATGAGCCTCTCAGCTCAAAGATAAGATGATGACTACACATTCCATGGTGAATAAGATTATTAGCCTCACATTCCATCATGAAGGTAGGATCTTTCCTTCATCTTCATGTCTGCAACATTGTATTATGTTTACAACTAAGGAGTTGCCAAAAGATAAGATGACTATCTTCACATTCAATGGTGATGAAAGGATCTTTCCTTTGTCTTCATGTCTACAATGTTGCATTTTCCTTCAAGGTGAAAGTATGAGTTGTTAATAGATAATATGACTACCTCCACATTCCATGATAATGGTAGGATCTTTCCTTTGCCTTTATCTCTACAAGGTTGCACTTTCCTTTAAGATGAAGGGAAGACATGATAATTATGTATTTTTCCTAGAAGAAAGAAAACATCATTTAATTAGTGAAAAAGGAGTACAATATCTAGCATATGACTCAACATACAATGGAAACTGAGACAATTGTTGCAACATAGGAAAACAAACCTACACAAGATGTCAAATAGTGCCTAAAAACTGCAGACAAAAACATCCGCACACTGTGATTGACATAACAACGGCTACAAAAAGATGTAAAGTCCAAAATGACTAATACATAAATTATCCTATAAACAAATAAAACATATATCCTACTTATTGACATATAGAATTTCTGATCATGAGCTGAGTAAACAAAAAAAGACCATCCACAATAGACTGTTAATAGTTCAGGGCCAACTGACGATCACAGAGAAAATGAATAATCCCACTCCTCAATAACCGTAGACCCTTTTTTTCTTCATAGAAAATCTGTCCTTCCTCCACATAGAGTGCTTTTCTGGACCAATTGTCAACCTGTGGATTCCATTCTCTGAATATGTGCTGAAAAAAGAGATTATGAAAGTGACCCTTGAGCATATTAATTATGTCCATCCAATGATGAAGGATAAGCATGTGTAGTTGGCTTCTCCCAAAAAGCCAATCAATCACATAGTTAAAATCCTTCGATACCTGAAGGGAGGCAATGTTCAAGGAGGCAACAAAATATTGAAGAGCCCATACAATTGTGATCTCAAATTTTGTGTTAGATCCTGTTCATGTATTCAACTAGATCAGAAAGGACCTGTTTTTCAGGAAGAAAGATAAGGGCTCCCCCTCCACATATGCTAGCTTGTGAGGCACCATCAAAGAAGTCTACATTACAAGAGAGTGGGCTAGGAGGATAACAAAAAGGGCATGCCTAGGTGTGCTTCAAGGGTTGAAAATAATAATCATTGAAAAAACCCAAAATCTAGGGCATAATACCAAAGAGATTTATTGGACGACCTTCAAAGATATACTTATTATAAACTTTTCAAATGCCCCAACGATGAGAATAGGCAAAGATTTGTATTTGCCCTCTTTTTGCTCCCAAGAGAAGAGACAATCATCAAGTGGAGACCAAGGTCCACTTTCTTGTATGTTGAGAGATCCAAGGACAACATTCCAGAGAGAAATAAAATAATCACACTCACAAAATAAGTGATCAACCAGAATACCAAAGAGATTTATAGGACACCCTTCAAAGATATACTTATTATAAACTTTTCAAATGCCCCCAACGATGAAAATAGGTAGAGATTTGTATTTGCCCTGTTTTTGCTCCCACGAGAAGAGACAAGACCGAGGTCCACTTTTGAGAAGAGACAAACCTCAAGTAGAGACCAAGGTCCACTTTCTTGTATGTTGAAAGATCCAAGTACAACATTCCAAAGAGCCATAAAATAATCACATTGACAAAATAAGTGATCAACCGATTTTGATTCCTTCGAACAAAGGACACAGACATTAGGCCCAATATAACCTTTGTGCAATAAATTGTCCCATGTGTGAATCCGGTTCCCCAATGCCAGTTAAATAAAACATCTGAGTTTAGGGGCAATGGGCCAATGACAAATATTCCTGCACCACCTATTCACCTTGCACTGAGGAGAATGGGATATGATTGCATTATAGGATTGTCTAGCCGTGATTTTTCCGAAAGAGGAGTTCCAACACCAAGCAATTGAATCAACCTCTGATGATAGAGTGAGACCATTATGCATTATATATGTGACAATAGTGACACTATTAAGGTGTCTCGGGCTATTAGGTTGTCAATAAAAGACTTTATTCAGATGTCTGATGATAGAGTTTCACTAATTCAATTACATTATAGTTTGTTCATAAAGTATTTTATTAAACCAAAAGTTAGTGTGAAGCATTATGAGTTTTCATAAAGTTTTGTATATAAGCTTATCCTCTTTCATTTTTGCATATAAAAAATAAAGTTAACTAAGAAGTCTGATTTCATCTTCTTTTATTTTTGCATAAAAAAAAATAAATCTAACTAGAAAATCTGATTTGTTTTGTTATCTGTGAATTTTCTTCGTGCATCTGGTTAGATTCTTATTTGGTTAGATTCTCATTTGAAAGGACTTCTATCCCTCTCCCTCTCCCTCTCATTTAGTTTGTTCTGGGTTTGTTAATTTGTTTTTCAAGTATTGGTTTCGTAAATGTGATTTCCTTATTTTCTCCACATGTTAAATGTGTGGGCAACTTCCTTTTTGAATAGATAAATTTTTACAGTGATCTTCATAAGAGGTCCACAATAATTTAATAGAGAAAATACTTTAATGATTCTGAACATAGAATTTGAATTTCAATAACATTCTTCAGAGTATTTAACATTGGGAGGATCCCATCTAAGAACCAGTATTTAACCCTGGGAGGGTCCCATCTAAGAACTCGGGTTCTTACGATAATTTCAAATGCATCTTGAATGAAATATTAAACTACATTGTACTTTCACACAGAAGATCACGACTAAATTGTAACCTAACTTTGTGGATTAAAATTGTCATCCTAAACTTTAACTACCAAAAATCTCATTCCAAAAATTGGATTTCCAATACTCTAAGTACATGTGTAGAGTTTTGAATTCCACCACGGAAATAACAGGTATGATGATTTATCTAGTATAATGCTAAATTTAAAAACTAACCAACTTATTATATCTGCAATTCTCTGTGCCAAGTATACTGCCCAAAGTGGTCATTCAAATGTCTTATGGGTATTAAAATCAAGAATAAGTTCAACATATAGGAAATGGAATTTCAAATGGGTAATAAATTGGATCTGAATTAGGTAACATTTTCAAGGATAATTAGAGTTTTATGGCAAAATATTTTAAGTTTCGCAGCGCTTCTGGGCTTCTTATGAATAAGGGCAAATCGTTCCTACTATTTGGGGAGGGACAATAGGTGGATATTGAACGCATCACAAACCTTTTTGGTGTGGAAGCTAAACCAGTCAACACTAGACTGATATATTTGGGCTTTAGTATCAAGCCAAATAATTATAGGGTCAATGACTGGTTATGAATTGTTGATAGATTTCACAAAAAAGATATCTGGATGGGAACATAGATGCTTAACTCTTGGAGGTAGAGTCACCCTCACACAGTCGGTCCTACAACAATTAGCAGTATATTGTGCACATCTTTACTGCCACCCTACCACTATCATTTCGAAAATAAATAGGATTATGGCTAGGTTTATTTGGGCAGGATTTGGAAAATCTTACAAATTTCACCTCACCAAGATGGAAAAGATGACCAGGCCTAAGTGTCTAGGGGGCTGGGGTATGTTGAATATAAAACTGTTTGGTTGGGCTCTTTTGATTAAATCATTATGGTGAGGATTACTTTGGTAAATGCCTATGGGCTGATATCATCAGATCCAAATACCTCAAAGGAATTAAGGTCATACATTGGATGAAAGAGGGTCTTTTCGGTAAAATGACTAGTTCCACCATCTGGGACAGCTTCAATAAGGTCAAATTCTGGTTTTTTAAGAGCTCTTGTTGGATATTTGGCATGGGGAAGGAGATTATCATTGGCCGGGATCACATCCCTTAACTCCAGACGATACTTTTACTTAGATCAGGCTATAAGAACATGGTCGGGCATCACTCCAATTTGCAAGAGGGCAAAGGAAATAGGATTGATGGGGGACGTGGCTGGGACCTGGAAAAACGCTGCATAATTTTGGTATTTGTAAAGTTGAGCATGATGATCAGATTGGGTGGGATGGGAAGTTGAAGAGAGGATCTATCTCAGTCTCGGATACTTATTTTTTCATTTGCAACTATATACATAACACTCAAAACTATTGTTGGTTTACAAGATTCTAGAAGGTACAAATCCCAATCAAGATCATTTTATACACCCGACTTGTATGGAAAAATAAGACGCTGACCTGGGAGAATCTAAGGAAGAAAGGCATACTTCGACCAGGCTTACGTGTATTCTACAGGTAGCAGGAGGAGAGAAATTCACACATTCTAGTAGCTTGCCCGCTCGTTGTACAGGTTTGGAAAAACATTTTTGTTTTACTCTCTTTCACTCATATTGTCATGTGTCTATTGAAGCCTGCTTGATATGGTGGAGTACAAAGGTCAATATAGGATGGCCATTCCCCTTGTGACATTTTTGGAAATCTAGAAAACAAGAAATTACATCATTTTTTAGGACAAAACCCTCAATGTGGATCAGATTATCAATAATATTCTCACATGGACGAGACCTTTGTTGTTGTTCTATTATGGGCCACATTCGGTCTCACATAGAACAATTGGTCCAGACATATCTTTTCCAACGGGTTTCTTTGACGGTGCTGAGTAAGGGGATATATATGGATGCATGGTATGGATTCTCATTGAAGAAAACCAACAATATAGGATCCATTGGGGAGGTGGTAGAGGGACTAACATGAAAGCTGAAGCTATTGCAGTTTGGGGGTTATTATGGTTTGTTAGTTTCTTGGATATACAAAATCTGAACATCTATGGAGACTCCCTGACCATCATCAACCATGTGTTGGGAATCTCCACTATTGCACATCCACACCTACATCGCTGGCTCCGAAACATCATTCATCTCAAGGGCACAATTCAAGAGGTCACCATTTAGCACATACATAAGGAACACAATACAATAGCAGATGCCATGTCAAAGCTGAGTATTTTGGCATCCAATGAAGGTTTGCATATCACTCTAGAGGTGGATGGTTGTTCCATCGACACTGGATACTTGTCATTCCCCTGACGATGGACATGGACTTTTGCCAGTCTCTCCATTTTTGTTTATGCTTTTCTAACAATGCAGAGTCATATATGCCACCATTCTCTATTTTTGGATATGCTCCTTCCCTTTATGTTTATGGACTTATGAGGGACTATCTATTGTTTCTAGTTTCATTTGTGGTTTTTTGGGCTTATTTTTGGGGTTCATATGCGAACCTGTGGACTTGAGGGGCCCACTTTATTGTTGATATTATTATTTTGGTTATGGCTGCAGTTCTTACATGTGGTGTTCCCATATATGATGATCTTGATGATGTCTCCTAATAGACTAGATGTATTAGTTTTCACATAATTCAATAAACCAGAGTTTTTTTCTTACTTAATAAAAAAGAAAAACAGAAAAAAGAAAAAGGAGGATAATTAGAGTTTTACTATAAGAAGTTCCATATCTTATTGTACAAATTTCTTATTCTAAAAAGAATTTGAGAATATTTACCTATCCTAAATGGAGTTTTATACATTGATTGATTAGAAACTTTAACCAAGTTTAATGTCTTATTGCACCATTTTCGTTTTCTAAACGGGGTTTAAAACATTAACTAATTTTTCTAAACGGGGTTTAAAACATTAACTAATGGAGTTTTATACATTGATTGATTAGAAACTTTAACCAAGTTTAATGTGTTATTGCACCATTTTCCTTTTCTAAACGGGGTTTAAAACATTAACTAATTGATTTGAAACTTTGAGCAAAGTTTAATATCTTACCGCACCATTTTCCTCCTTTAAATACGGTTTGAAACGTGGACTGATCAGAAACTTCGAAACTTCGAATGGTTGAATCTCTAAACTCCTGGACATCGAGGAAAGTTTGGTATACATTTAGTCAGCTCCTTATTGTCAAAGTTAACTGGATGTTTATTTTCAAGAAGTTCACCCATATGGAGTAAATATCCCACATGCAAGGAATTTAAGTTATCCCACATGCAAGGAATTTAAGTTATATAAGCAGTTGCATTTTTTTTTCAAAAGTGAACGCATTTTCTTTATATATAGAAGAAAGTACAATTTGTTTTCCAAGCTCTCCACAACCACTTTAAAATCAAAGAAAATGAATCACCATATCAAAAATCTGTTTGCAGTTAATACCTTATGATAATGTTTTCCAATGTTCTTAATAGAAATCTGCTTACTCATTTCAATTCTCTTTTACATATAGCTATTAAGTCAATGCAATAAAAAAGTCAATGCAATCAAAAGGACAGATGGCAAGGCAAGTTAATCAAGTGTATGGTGAATAAAACTTACCCATGTTTTCAACTAAGGGTTCAAGGGATTGCAATGCGAAGTGTCACATAACTTGATACAGTTTATATTATAGAATATCCGTCATGACATCACAGAGGACCCCGGTAACCAATAACGACAGAGGAATACAAAGAGCGAATAAATACATACATACAGGGTTATGGACGAATAGCTTCAGGTCAGCAAGCCAGCTATTAGCCATTGGCTTCATTCAATAACTGGGGATAAGAAAGATTTTACTGGAAGTTAAAAAGGGACTGTGTATGAAATGTCATATAAAACTGATGAATTCGATAAAATTAAGTTGTAAAAAATAAGATAATGGGATCACAGTGGGCGATGCCCCCTTCTTCTTCTTGCTTGCTTAAGCTACATTGGATATGAAATCAATTTTATGTTGTGAGACAATTCAGAATAATGATTTCCAAACTCCGTGATCCTCCTCTGCTTGCGCTATCAGTAGATGAGTTTGAGGCCAAGTCCCCACTGTGATTGATGTGATGAGCTGGGCTCTGATACTTGTGTTCATTTTTTTTCAGTAAGAAAAAAAGCTGTATATATTATGTATAAATCAGGTACAGTATAGTTTTGTAAAGGGAAATATTGTCAATATTTCTTGGCCATATAACAAAAAGAAACCATGACTGCATATACAGAAAATTGATAGCCTTACTGCATACAGAGATACTTGTGTTCATTACTGTAAGGTGATTCAGTTCTACCGTTCGTCCTCCTGTAGCAGCTTTTGACATAATCCTCTGGAATGAAAACGTCGGTAGCCAAATCCATACTGTACTTTCCTGATCCTTCCTCCAAATCCCAAATAATGAGAAATTTATCCCAAATAATGTTAAATTTGAGTTCTAAAGCAAGATGAAGAGATATCAAATTTGAGGCCCAATAGAGAGAGAATCACGCCAAAAATGAAAAGGGCGATGGATGAAGGTGTCCACTTAGTTGGCTGGTTGGGGCTACAATTTAACCTGCAACATGAAAAAGAGATCCGTGGGCTATCGGTGAGAGTAGAGACTGCAATTTTTGGGTGGGTCGGTGTCTAAAGGTGGTATGCAGTCGGGGGTATTAATTAAACCGGGAGCGGATTGGGTGGGTGCGTGTCTTCTTCTCACTGCTAAAGCGGGTTGGGGTTCGAGGTATTAATCAAACCCCCGCTTTCTTGGAAATCTCCCCTACATTGGGTAAGTTTGTACCCATAAATGCCTCATTATTATTCACATGCCTTCAACTTCTTGTTTATTAGTTAGACTAGCCGTTCTAAATAACTACTTTTATTTTTTATATTTTTTATGATACATATTTTTGGTCATAAGACAGATTTATTAAAACCATAGATTCAACAAAGTCACCCTAATTTTAGGGAGTTGTTTTTAGTGAGAGTTTTTTGGAAATTTTGCTCATAGGTTTTTTTTGTTTAATTTCTCTATAATCCTGCAAAAATTTATTGAAATCGCAAGTTTGATAGGTAACCCAGCGTTAAGGGTTTTCCATGGTGCTAAATCTAAAAAACCAATGTAAATAAGACAAATCAAGATTTCACCTTAACTTTTTCCACCAGATTCAGGAAAGTCCAAAAAATCGCACTAAAGACTCTAGTATGAAGCTACATCCATTTATATATTCAAAAATATATTTTTAATAATAAGAAATTATATTATATTTTTTAATAATAAGAAATCATATTATATTGAATTTATTGGTCCACTGGGTGTAGAATAGAGGGTGATAGGTGCACTATTAAGGTACTTCTTAATGTGAAGGTCACTGGTTGGAAACTCACTGAGCAAAAAACCTAGCCATGTTAAGGGTTGGGTTGGTGTGGCCCAAGCGGGTGAGATCCTGGGGTGATATTCACGACTTACATGCCCCTGGGTTGTGGTTTTTCCAACCAAAAATTAAGCATGCAGTGATTTCATGACTCACACAACTTAGCAAACAAAAAACAAGAAATCAAAATCTTGTCAAAATTTGTATATCCACCTTTCAAGAATATATATATATATATATATATTATTTTTTTCCTGTGGAAAAAGTCGTAATTTCCATTAATAAAGATGAAAATTAGATTTTGTATATGCGTAAATATTACTTTGATCTGGCACTACCTGTCCAACCAAAAATGAAAGAAATTGTGCATTCGTCCTCACAAGGAGTACATGTAATTAAAAAACACTTATAACTTAAAAGTTTTTGTCCTCTTCTCAGAGGGATAAAGAGTAACCGATGACTATTTACAAATATAACAAAAATATAATGTTTATCATCAAAAACTGAGTTAAAATTGTTTCGTTTATGTGTTGTTGTTATAATGCTTTAGGGTCTACAAATGGCCTATGATAACGCTGGTACACGACCCCGTCCAAATCTTCGCAAATCATCCAAGAGTTGTCATCCTTGATCGCTGCTTCTTTGGATATGAAGTCAGCAGAGGTGTCCCGCTCCCTGTAAATGTGATGACAAGTGAATGAGTCAAAAAGAAAAACAAGTCTATGAATCCCATCCAGTATATGCCTCAAAGTGTAAGCAGAACATGTATATTTTTTGTTGATCCAGTTTATAACCAGTTTTGAGTCACCATAACGCTGCAAGTTTGAGCATTGTTTTTGTAAAGCAAAAAGGATAATGTTTTTTGCAGTAATCAGCTCGACATAGTTGTTGGTTCCCCGACCTAATCCCATTTGAATTTCGAAAGAAAGGGTTTCGGATAAGTATAGAATCACTCCCCCGCCATAGCATGTCTCCTGTGCTGAACCATCGAAAAAAGCCCATGGGATTGATTTGTTGATGATCTCTGTCTCAACATTTCTTGACTGGTTTTTCTAGGACTCTTTGGGGATCATGTGATAACCTGCTATGATTCTATTATGTATGGAGGGCCAATGTGGAAAATTTTGCTTGAAAATAATCTCATTCCTAGCTATCCAAATCACACAGCTGATTAGCAGAGGTAGGTTCCTTTCCTTCCCAGATGTATCCCTCCACCAAGTGGACCATGCCTCCTTTACTGTTGTCCTGTGCCATTTGAGCCTAATGGAGAGTGTTGTCAGGATACCATTCCAAAGATCCTGTGCCAAAGGACACCCCAGGAAGAGGTGTTCTATGTCCTCGTTGCTGCTTCTACAGAGGTGGCACCAGAACGGTCCAACAAAAGATCGCTTCATGAGATTTGCTCCTATAGGGACTTTGTTATTTAAGATGGACCATAGGAGTAGCGTTGTTCTCGGGGTAGCTTTGAGTTTTCAAAGAAGGTTCCATCTTATCTCAGAGTCTGGTGGCTTGAATGGTTCCATTAGCACCAGGTATCCAATCTTAGGTGCATAGTACCCATGTTTTGCAAAAGCCCATATGAGCTCATCTTTCCCTTCCATGATCCTGTTGTGGGCCTCCGATAGTGCTGTAATGTAGAGGCTCCAAACTTGCTGCCACTGAATGGGAATATTTAGGACTGCTCCCGATTTCCAGGCCTGTTGTGCTAATGTTGATTGCTCGTTGTCTGCAATTTGACTAAGATGAGAAATCCCTTGTTCTGCTAGATGGAGTCTTAGGTCCTCAAGGAGTTTGTGAGCATTGCCGCACCCCACCCATGGGCCCACTCCCAGATGCACATTTGAGCCCGAGCAAATTCTCCAAGTCAAACCGTTCCTTATTAGGTCCTTTGCTTTGATTACTGCTTTCTAGATGTTGGAGATGTTCCCATATGTTTGATGATCTTGTCAAATCTAGTCCACGAGGTTTAAGGGGGTTATATATTTTGAAATTACAACCTTCGTCCAAAGGTTGTCGTTGTTGAGGAGTTGCCAACCCAATTTTTCCGCTAGCGCTTTTGAGAAAAAATCCAGTCGCTTAATCCCCCAACCCCCCTACCGTTTAGGCAGCGCCAAAGTCTCCCATCTTGTCCAAGAAAATATTATGCCTATCTGGTTCCCCTTCCACAAAAATCTGCAACAAATTTTCTAAAGCCTGTCTAGATGCCTCTGTGGATCCATGCTAGGGTCATCCAGTAGACAGGGGTTGCTTCTAAAACCACTTTGATCAGAATTTGTCTACTAACTCTAGATAAATATTTATGGTACCATATGTTCAGACGCTTTTCCACCTTTGTGATAAGCTAGATCTAGTCTGCAATTTTGTAGCCAAATGGCTTCAGACGGTATCCCAGATATCTCAGGCCTTCTTCAAATAGAAAGGTGACAAAGGGGAATCTCCTAAGTGCGAACAACATCTCGTTTTGTGGATAGCCGAGCACAGACAAGGTTGATTTAGATTCATTTAAAACCATTCCAGTGGCCTTTTGAAAGACCCCCATGACTTGGTGGAGAGTTGTGAGGTCACTCGGACTGCCATCAAGAAATATGAGGACATCGTCCACAAAAAACAGATGAGTCAAAGAAAGGGAATCAGTAACTTTGATACCCTTTAAGCACCCATTCCTATGTTCTTCATGGATAAATCTGCTGAGGCCCTCCATGACAAGGAGGAACAAAAACAGAGACGGGGGACATCCTTGTCTGAGTCCCCTTTCTGCATGAAAAAGAGGGGAGGCAAAGCCCTTTATTAACACACAAAAGGGAACATCGGTTATGCATCTCATGATCCATTTGATAAAAGAAAAGGGGAAGCCAATATGAGTGAGGAGTAGGCATAGGTAGAGCCAATTTACTTTGTCAAAAGCTTTAGAGAGGTCAATCTTCAGGATCATGCCTTTCGTTTTCCGGTACTGGACAGAATGAAGGATTTCCTAAGCTGTCCCTATGGCCTCATGGATGTGTCTATTGTGCAAGAAGGCAAATTTCTCTATGGAGATGTGGGGCGAGAGGACAGGCTTTATGCGATTTGCAATGATTTTGGCTATAATTTTGTAAAAGAAGTTGCAGAGGGATATGGTTCTGAAGCCATCAAAAGAAGAGGGTTTGTCAGATTTTGGTATGAGGGCAATGAAGGTGGCTTTCACGTTGCCCCGGATCCTTCCTCTCTTTTTGATTTCCTCAATGATTTGCAGGAGGTCCGCCCCCAGTACCTCAAAAAAGGTCACATAGAATTCTACGGTCCAACCATCTAGCCCCGGGCTCTTTTCTTTCTTTAACATTTTTAAAGTATCTTCCAGCTATCTCATAGATACTTCTCCCTCTAGCTCCTGTTCCATCTCCTGCTCAACAAAACTTGGGAAAAGCTGCACAGTTTTCATCACTTCGGCTAGGGAGGCATGGGGAGGTGCCTTATAAATATTATGAAAGTGTGAGCAGGCTAAGGTAGCCAACTCTCTAAAGGATTTAGCCGACCTACCCTTCGAATCCTTAAGTTCCCAGATAGTGTTTATGGCCTTTCTACCATTCGCATGTTTATGGAAGAATTTAGTATTACCATCCCCCTCCTTCAGCCAGATAGCCCTGCTACGGAGCCTCCAATTCGCTTCTCTGTTTGTTAGAACCTGGGTTCTCTTTTGAAGCGAAGCAGTATAGGAGTCTTTTTGTTCTTGGGTCCTCAAGACACCTCCTGTGTCCTCCTCAAACGAAAGTATGGCCCTCTCTGCCTCCTGGAGGGTTAAGTCGTCCGCCTCCTTTTTCTTCCGAGCCCAAGACTTAGATAGGCTCTTCAATTCCTTCATATTGAGGAGGAAGTTTTGAGTTATGTCCCCCGATGCACTAGGAGGGTGTGCCTTCCAGAAATCCGTCACAAGCTTGTTATATTCTAGATCTTGCAGCCAGGTAGAATTGAACTTATAAGGGGCCTTTGGCTTGCTAATGACATCTTGAATCTCTAGGTATATAGGTCGGTGGTCCGACAGCCCACCCGATCTTACCCATTATCTAATACAGTGTCCTCCATTGATCAGGCCTTCTTTAATTAGAAAGCGATCAAGTCTTCTAGCCAAACTTGCTTCCCCCACCCTGTTATTCCTCCAGGTAGGCTGCTTTTTTGTTGAAGGAACATTGATGAAATTATGGGACTCCAAGAGGTTCTCGAAAAGACCGTCGTAGGATCCACCTAGGCATGATTGCCCCAGGATTTTGAGTATCCTAGAGATAAATTGAGACCTCCCCCTATGATAACATTATCTTGGAGTAGGAGAGACTAGTTGAGGAGAGGTCTCCAAAAAGCCATCCTATCTTGACAGGGTCCATACACATTGAAAATCTAGAATTCCAATTCTAGGGTTGGGGAGAATATGTCTACAACCAGAAAACCTCGGCCTCCCCATACGCTCAAAATTTTAATAGATCTATTACAAATGCTGAGGGTTAAACCCCCTGATCTACCTGAGGCATCGAGAGAGTGAAAAGACCATCCAGGGAGCCAAGAAGCAAGAAGGCAGGATACAGCAGAGGCAGAGCCAAGGGTTTCTTGAAGGAAAATGATGTCGACCTTCTCAGAGGCAAATAAGCGCTTGAGGGCTAGTTTCTTGTTCGGGCTAGCCATCCCACGACAATTAAACGAGAGGAGCTTCATGGATGGGGGGGGGAGAGGGGCTTGCTCTGCTTTAAGGGCCCAGTTTAAAGTCTTCTACTTGCCAGAGGCAACCTCCTCCCCAGCCTGATGCATGGCTTTGGAGAGGTGGGAGGGTCACCCTCTGGACTT
>APFE031491632.1:3268-33016 GCA_000404065.3 Pinus taeda | reverse complement strand
GAAGGCTGAGAGGGGGGAAGAGGGGGTGCACTCAAGGGAGGATCCGGGGGATCAATCGAACAAAAATGCCCGGAAATAGAAGGCATAATAGAAGTAACAAAGGCAGAAATATCAGAGGAGAGGGGGAGAGAAGACATACCCTTGGTGTGAGCATCCCCTATGGTTGCCCGTGCTCTGGTTAGAGGCGGAGAGGGAGGCCGGAGAGGAGCCTTCCCACACTCTTCCTTTGGTCTTTCTCATGATCCTTGTCCGCATCGGTTAGTTCTAGAGGGCACGAAGCTTCCTTGTCAATAGCAAGTGGAGGTTTCTCCCGTGGAGGATGATTTTCTTGCATGTTTTCCACCGGCAATTGCACTTGCTTGTTGACCAGTGGGAAATCTTTGTACACGTGCCCCACTTTATGATAGCGCTGACATCTGTATGGGATGCCCTCATAATCCAGAGGCTATTTCCAAGTGAAAGACCTCCATTGAATCGTTATATATTCTTGCAGACCTCCTTGAGTGTCCATATGAACTAGTATCCTCGCAAAAGTCGTCTTTCCCGTGGACAGATATGACTTGTTTGATTCCATATAAGTGCCAATGGAATTCCCTATTCATCTGAATATGTCCTCCAACCAAAAATGCAAGGGGAGGCCAAGTAGTCTTACCCAGATCGACCCGACTCCGAGTTGCTCCGTGTCAGGGTTGAAAAGAGGGGACCATCGCTTTAGCATGACCGGGGCGTGTTCAAAATGCCAATACAACAAGAGTACCCAATTCATGAGGTTAGGCCTGGAGAATCTAAGAGAAAACCAACCCTTTACAAATGTTTGCATAGTAAGCAGCTCCGCCAGGTGGTTCCCCCAGACCTCCGAAACCCAAGATTTCAAACGGGCCGTTGTGTAGTTGCGTCCCCTTATTCTGCCAACTAGTACCCTATCAGCAAAATCCATGGTCTCTCCCAGTTGAATGTCTTCCTCCAATCTGAGGAAAGTGTCCACCACCTTTGTTCTAAAACACCGCGTCCTTTTTGCAGTCCTCTCCTCAACTGCAGGATTCCCATGACCTTCTGAAGAATGCTCCTGAATGGGGGGATTCATTGGGGGAGGGGATGAAGCAACAGGGAGAATTTCCACGAGGGGGGGATACCAGTGAAACTGCCAGAGGGGGGAGAGGAAGTGCACAGCGGGGATAGAGGAGTCAAGGAATTCGGAGGGGCATGGGGGGAGGGAGGGTTTATGGAAAAAACGGGGTGAGAAAATTGTCCAAGGGTCGGGGAGGGAGGGTTAGGGTTAAGGCAACCTGAAGCAAACCCTAAGGATGCCAAAGATGGTGGGGGAGATGAGAGCGATGGCCAGGCAAGAGGGTCATTGGGCAGGATGAGCTGGTGACCCGGTGGTCCAGAGAGCGCAGGGAGTCCAGAGATGGTCTCGTGAAAGTCCTCACCAAATGAGACGGTCCCCAACTTAGTAGGTCTCGAGGTCGTCTAGATAGTGTACTCCACTAATTCTTCCTCCGAATAATCCACCATATCTAGGTCCATTGCTATTCGCGTAAAAATAAAATGCCATATGCCTTGGTAACTGCTAGGGGAGGAGAAGCAAAGCGACAGAAACTAGAGGCCAGAGGTCAAACAACGATGCTGAAGAGCGAGAACAGGGATAGGTAAAAAAATGAAGTAAACACCTCGAAACAACCCATAGTAAAAAGTAAGAGGTCTGCACGTGCGATGATGGGGACCTGTGTAGTGCTGGTACAAACCTCTGCACCCTTCTGCTGCGTCCACGATGAAACTAGCCATGATTGCCTGCTAACCTAGCCCAGACCTCAATTTCCCGCCTCGCCATATATATAATATATATGATATATATATAGATATCATTTTAGATTACTAATTTTTTTAATAAAGTTTAAAAAAAAAATGAAAATTATATTTTATCTCATTTAAACAAAAATATGAATACTTTTCATTATTTTAACAAGGTAAACACATTTAGCAAAATAAAAATATGAAGTGAATGGTTAAATTGAGGGATAGAGTGTGAAGCTTTGATTGTGCAATAATAGTTATAGCTTAGTAGTACTATGCTACTCCAATTGTCTAATTATAGAAACATCCTAGATCCATCTTAACTCCAGATCTATCAAGCCCGACAGGGATCAAATCTCTCAAGGTGCAAATCTCTTTTCTAAGTGCAAAACTTGAAGAAAGGTTTGCACCTAGAGAAAGTTGATTTATGTGAGAGCTTGATAGATTCAGAGTTAAGATGGATTTAGGTTGGTTTAATTATTAATTTTATTTTTTAGTTTATTTTTTAACTTTATATAATTTCACTAAGTCAAAATTATTTTATTTTATTTATTTATTTATTTATTTTTTTATGTAATTTGACCAGGACATCACAACAACTCTTCCACACTGGGGGTGGAGCTCCCAAACCCTACCCATGGTGGAACCCTAGGGCTTCAGATGACAGCACTATGGCACTGCAACAACAAGTGCGCTATGGACAAGGAAGCATGGTAACCTTTGTGGGTCTGATCGCGGTTTTTAGATTTGGTACATATTTTAATGGTTCCTGCCCTGTATAGTTGAGACTGTGATTTCTTTTGTTTTATCTGTGTGATACTGCCCGAGGTTTATAGCCGCACCTCTGTTTATAGGTGGACTATGAGGAGGACCCCATGCCGGAGCAGGAGATTTGGGCGCACAAACCTTCATCGGTGGAGGGCCCCTGGTAGCATAATCTAGGACGGGTGACAGCTGCTGACTAGACGAAGAAACACTCGCCTATTTCCGGAAAGCGCCAGCACCCTGCGGTCAATGTAGCGGACCTCCTCGGCTTAGATTGTCCCCCCCTCTCTCCGGCCACTCTGCATCTCCTCGGCTCCTGCATCCAGGCCTCCACTTCATTCAACTCTCCCTTGCCTTATCACCCGCAACAACCCCCTCCTCCTCTCCCACAGCACTCCCTGCCTATGTACCCTCCCTCCATCTCCCTGGCACAGGCTGGCCCGTCAAACCCCCCACGACCTGTGCAATCTTTCTTTCACCCGGGCTCGTGCAGTCTCAACCCCCACTCCCCGATTCGCTCTGGTTGTTTCAGCTCGCCTATACCTAACCCTAGACCTACTCTTTCGGAATAGCACAGCTTATTGGAATCGTGCAGGAACCTTCATAAAGAATATCCTACGGGACGATGCTCTGATAAGCTAAAAAAGGGCTAGTGTCTAAGAGCTGTGGACACTGATATCAACCTGACCTTTGGAGAAGACATTCAAATGGCAGATGCTTTAGATATGACGAGAAAATTTTTGGTTGGTCGTGTTCGTGGTAGAAACTACACGGTGGAGAGATTGTGTCAATGGACAGTGGAGATTTGGGGAACCTTGCTGAAAGAACTCCCTGTAATTCGGGTGCTGGCCAGAGGATGGTTCACCCTCCGCTTTCATAGGGAGGAATACATGGATTGGATTTTATCGCGTTATTGGCACATTGAGCTCGCACCTGTTCTGTTGAAACGATGGGATCCTCTTTTCGATCCGGAACGTGAACAACTAGGAGCTGGACCCATCTGGGTCATACTACCTGGACTACCTATGCAATTTTGGACCCCGTAGGTTTTCAAACGCATCGGAGATGCTCTGGGGACTTATCTAGAACATGACAAGTCCTTTGAAAAAATAGGAATCATGACTATGGCAAGGATATTGGTTCACCTTGACACCAGGGTGGGACTAGAGGAAAAAATCACTCTTCACAGGAGGCTTTTCTCATGCAAACAACTTCTGGACTATGAAGGAGTCCCATTCCGCTGCAGGAGGTACCACAAAGTGAGCCACCTATACAAGGATTTCCCTCTAAATTCTTCGGTGACCATGGAAAAATCAAAGGGGATGAAGCAACAGACCTCTGTAGAGTAGAACAAGGGTGAACAAGAACAAGGAGGGACACCTGCGGTGGATGCTACAAAGAAGACAGGGAACTGGCGAAAAGCTCCATCATCTCCTCCCAGTACTGGCTCCAAATCAGCAATGGAAGCTACCTCTCAGCCGGGTAATGAGTCTTTCCCCATATTCGCTGCTCTTTTCTCTGATGTTGCATTAAATGTTCTACATACATCTATGCATCCCCCCTCAACTACATTCTGCACTTTTCCTTCCATCCCCTGCTCTTTATCCCTGCCCCCGCCCACTTTCTCCACCACTCCCGCCTCCCACAGGGACTTTTCCACTCCCCCTTCTCACACATCCTCCCCCTTTGGGCCTGGTTCCCAACCCTATAACCTTCGTTTCAGATTTCGACCTAAAACCCTGCATCTTGGATTGGGCCTCTCCCCAGGACAGACCAAAATCCATAAACTAGCCAGAGGGTGCCCATCCAAGATCAAATCTGCCATTAAGTCAGTGGTGGCAGATGTCGCAAGGGGCCAGCAACATACCATTGATAGGGCGCTTAGAGCATTTAAGCCCATTGCCCATGGTCCCTCATGATTTGGCCCTCCTATAATTTCCGGGGACTAGACAACCCCAAAAAGAAATTGGCTCTCAAAAGATTATTAAAGGATACTTTCTGTGACATACTCTTCCTACAAGAAACCCTTGGCACTTCTGACAACATATCCTGATCCCTACACTCTATTCTGCCAGGCTGGGTTTTTCAGGGTATGGATGCCATAGGCAGATCTGGTGGTCTTGCAATTGGCATCAATCCTAAAACAGTTAAGCCTATATCCACCTAGGGCACTAAGGGTTTCATTGGAATGGACATTTTCGTAGGAGAGCTGGGACTTCAGCTAAAAGTGATTAACATTTATGCCCCTAATCAGAGCAAGATGGAATTTTGGCACAATTTGTTGGAACATGATCTTGTCACAAACACCACCATCATGGGGGGGACTTGAACTTTTCTTTGGGCATGGAAGAATCCTAGGGACATCAAGCTCAAATTGATCCTATTTCCGATCAGATGAGTACTCTATTGGATACCTGCAATTTAGTTGATGTCCCCATGAATAAGAAATTGCCCACCCGTTGTAATAGGCAGACTGGGGAGGCTACCCTGGTCCGAAGATTGGATCGGTTCCTAATTCACGAAGACCTCATCCGTTACATCCCCCTCTATTGACAATGGGTGGGAACTGCGGGATCATTTGATCATCTACCCATATTTCTACAAATCTCTGGACCATCTAAAAAGCCGCGCTCCCCCTTTAAATTTTTTGCTAGGCATATTAAAGATCTTGACTACATCAACATGGCGACTGAGTTCTGGAGAGCTCAACCCCCCCTAAGGGAACAGAGGTCGGCTGCGGATTTCTGTATTCGACTAAATAAACTCAGGTCATTGACAGAGGAGTGGTCTAAGAGAAAGAAGCTGAGAGATGACCAGCAACTTGTTGACATTGAAGTACAGATTGCTCAACTAACGGATGAATAGGGGCTGGGTTTCTTATTAGAGGAGACTAAAATACATCTAGTCGAGTTGGAGAACCAAAAGAATAAGATGTTACTGGATAGGGAAGAAAAATGGAGATTGAAAAGTAGAGCCACCTAGCTCCAAGTGGGTGATGGCAATACCAAATTCTTCCACAACTTTGCAAATGGAAGAAAGGCCACAAACACTATCTGGCAGATGCCCTGTGAGCCTGAAGGTTGGGCCTCTACTCACCCACGACTTGCCAGATTGGGGATTACACATTTGAAGAGGAAATTCACTGTGCCGACAGCCATCAATCTCCCGGATATCATCAAATTAGCTGGCCATTTTCCAAGGTTTGTGGATCAGGAAGAGGCAGAGGACTTAAATGAACTGGTCACTCTGGAGGAATTGGAAGGAACTCTCAAGTGGTTCAAGAAAGATAAGAGTCCAGGCTCGGATGGTCGGCCAGTGGAGTTCTATTTGGCATTTCTGGAGCTACTGGGAGGGGACCTACTTGCAGTTATTGAAGAAAGCAGAACATCGGGACACATCCGTCCCCCCATAAACTTCACATACTTGGCCTTGATCCCAAAGACTAATTCACCATCCTCTTTTAATGACTTCAGGGCTATATCCCTCTACAACTGTCTGTACAAAATCATCTCTAAAATCATCGCCAACCGCATCAAGCCTATATTATCCAACCACCTCTCTCAGGAGAAATTTGATTTCCTCCACCATAGACATATTCAGGATGCCATTGGTACAACCCAGGAAGCCCTGCACTCCATCAAACTCAGAAATATCAAGGGACTCACTCTCAAAATTGATCTGTCAAAGGCCTTTGACAAAGTGAATTGGCAGAACATCAAGATGATAATTACTCACTTGGGATTTCCCCCAGCTTTCATCAACTGGATTATGGGATGCATCTCCTCTGTCTCTTTTTCCATTCTCATTAATGGTTCAGCATCACCCATCTTCAATATTGATAGAGGGATAAGGTAGGGATGCCCACTATCACCTCTTCTTTTCTTATTAGTCATGGAAGAATTGAGCAGACTTATAGCTATGGAAAAAAGAAGGGGGGGCCTTCAAGGCCTAAAAATCATGGAACAATTCTACATGACACATCTACTTTCTGTAGATGACATATTGATCTTCTTGAATGGTAGTTTCCGGGACACGACTTCATTGAATGAGATACTGAACCTGTTCTGCAGAGCCACGGGAATGGAGATCAACAAAGAAAAATCCACCATCTCTCTATTTGATTGTACCCTACAGGAATCTCAGTTGGCCACTCAATATTTTCCCTTTCAAGCATCTGACTTGATGGGGGGATTAAAATATTTGGGTTTCAAACTAAAACCAAATGGTTATAAGATTGCAAACTAGACCTGTCTCATCACAAAAGTGGAGAAGAGAATAAGTTGTTGGTGTCATAAATTCTTGTCCAGGGCAGGTAGACTTGTCATTATCAAAATAGTCCTAGAAGCTACCTCAATGTACTGGATGTCACTCGCCTGGATCCCTAGAGGAATACTCCACAGAATTCAACAAATCTGTTGTAGATTCCTCTGGAATGGAAGCAAAGAGGGAAGACCATTTGCCTGGGTAAAAAGGACAAGAATTGCTACTCCGAAGAAGTGGGGAGGCTGGGGACTTAAACTTATTCTGGCCTTTGCTCAAGCCTTGGCGGCCAAACATAGTTGGCTCTTACTAAAACAAAATAGCCTTTGGGCTGAGGTCATTCTCCATAAATACATCTGGCCGTTGACTATTATAGACTAGATCAGAAGCCCATCTTGGCACAGGAAGGGCATATTAGTGATTTGGAGGGCCATTCTCAATTCTATTTCTATCATCAAGGATGTCTTATTATGGAAGAATGGCAATGGAGCCTCTGTCTGAATTGGCATTGATCCTTGGATAGGCAGTGGCAACTCTCATATACTACCTATTGGACTGATCCAGCTCCTAAACAATAGAGGTATCAAGGTTCTGGGACAGATTGGGGATCAGAAAAATACCACTTTCCATACTCAAGCCTAGCTGACTGATCTGCACTGGAGCTTGCTAGATGATTGGAGTAGAATATGGCAAATCTACCTTCAGGCTCTTACAAAAACACATGTTAGATTACGAAATGTTGAAGATGAACTAATTTGGGCCCACTCCAAAGCTGGGCAATACACACCGAAACAGGGGTATGACATAACCATAGCAGATAAGAAACTGGAGGTCATAAGAAGTTGGTGGAAAGACCTATGGAAATTACAAGCTCCTCCACGTACCAGACTGTTGATGTGGAATATATTAGAAGATAAGATCCCCACAGGGTCCTATATGAAAAGGAGGGCTTTTTTGGGGCCTACTCAGTGTGTTCTTTGCCTCCAAGAAGAAGAAACAACCCAACATCTTTTCCTTACCTGCCCAACCACCAGAAGCATATGGAATCAAGTCCTTCTATCTCTAAATATGACTAGAAACTGGCTGGGGCTGATATAACAACGGCTTGGGAGAACTGGTGGTGTACATTTGGCTGTAGCAAAGTCAAGAAACCTTCCTCTCCTTGTCTCATGGTACATTTGGCTAAAAAAAAATAAAAAACTTTGTGAAGACAAATTGGTAAACTGGAATCTTCTTCCCCCACAAATTTGTGCTACATATGAAGAGCTTCCATGCGATGACAGCCAAAAGAGACAAAGGATCATACAACAAGAACAGATTAACAGAGCTATCTCGTGGGCCTATTATGACAATGCGGCCCAACAACACGGCTGTGAGGGCGGCATTTGCCTCTACCTTTCTGAAACACACTACTGCCAGATTAGCATGGGACTGGGACCTGGCACCAACAATCACGTTGAATTGATAACACTTCGCTATATGCTATACTTTGCTATCCTGAAATAATGCCGAAACATACAAATCTTTGGAGATTCAAAGATAGTGACTTATTGGTTTAACAATACAATTGTTTGCATTGCATACTCTTTGAGAGCTATTTTGGAAGAAATTGTTTTTTTCAAAACATTATTTGATCAGATTTCTGTTTCTCACATCTACAGGGAAAGAAATGAAACTGCTGCCAGGCTATCAAAGGAAGCAACGCATCGTCCTCTAGGAGAGTGGATGATCGCAGAACATACTCCTGCTGGGATCTATCATTTTTTTCACAGACCATACATTGAGGAGGGACTACAAAGGGGCAACAGCCTCTAATTTTCACAACATTTTGAATTTGAACCCTTATTGATTTTTCTCTGTACATAATGAATAGAGTATATGGATGTCAACCCTTGCATGGGTTATTTTTGGACTTATACATAGCGGTTAATTTGCACCAGAACATCACACCCTCTCAGTTTCCTTGTATATATTTATTTTTGATTTTTGTCAGTGGCCTACACAGCCACATTTACAGCATATGCCTTGGAACATCCACATCATGTAATTTCTACTTTATGAAATTATGAATTTTCTTTATGGGAAAAAAACTCTTCCACACTGGGATGGAGAGTGTCTCTTAGCCCAAAAATGTAATAAAATGAAATTAAAAAAATTATTTATAAAATATTTTGATTGTGAAATGAGAGATGGATTTTGGGCATATGGTATTGATGAGCCATGATATTGGCCCATGGTATAGTATAGTTAATAATATCCATGGTAAAATGGGGTGAGTATGCATGATTAAAAGTCTTGTTAATTGTAAGTATTATTTTGATTGTGAAATGAGGGATGGTTTTTTGGCATATGGTATTGATGAGTCATCATATTGGCCTATGCTATTGTATGGTTAATAATATCCATGTAATGTGGTGGTGAATATCCATGGTTATAAATCTTGTTATATTGTAAGTATTAAGTTTTTTTATGCTTATTAATGAAATTTAAATATGGTTACAAAATTATTATTTTAATTTATATGGTGAAATGGATCTTAATTTATAGCTACTGTTTATACCTTAAATATTTTCATGTGATAAAGATGTAGATATATTTCAAAAGTAATTATAATATTTTTTTCTTTAAATTTAATAAAAAATTGTTATAAAATTAAATTCAAATAAAATTGTTCGAGTGTGAAATGGGAGATGGTTTTTTGGGGCATAGTCTAACTTATACACGAAATAACTTTTTTTCGCCGGAATTCACCAAAATCTGACAATATAATTTTAATATTTTTTTGTAGTTAAAAATATTTTTTCAATGAATAAATGGATTCAACACCCTCCAAAACCTAGGGCACTTGAATTATGCATATTAAACCATTTAAACTCAAGTTTTTAGAAATCTCTACCATTAAAATTAACCAGAAAAATGGTCGTGAAAAAACTCATTTCCTCTATAAGTTAGACTACCATGTTTTTGGACATGTTGTATTGATGAGCCATGGTATTGTAACAATGCTTAATTACAAGTTAATATTTGCTCATTAAACAATTTAAACTCAAGTTTTTAAAAATCTCTACTAAGTTTTGATTAGGGCATGTTGTATTGATGAGCCATGGTATTGTAACAAAGCCTAATTACAAGTTAATATTTGCAAATTAAACAATTTAAACTCAAGATTTTAAAAATCTCTACCTGGTTTTGATTAAAATTGACGAAAATGGTCGTCAAAAAAGTTATTTCGTCTATAAATTAGACTACGCCATTTTTAGACATATTGTATTGATAAGCCATGGTATTGTAACAAACCCTATATACAAGTTAATAATATCTATACAAAAGTGAATGTGAATATCTATGGTTAATCATAGTGTTATATTGTAAGTTTATGTGCTTAAAGTGAACATGAATATCTATGGTTAAACATATTGTTATATTGTAAGTTTATGTGCTTATTTATTAAATTTAAATATAGTTACATAATCATTATAAGGTAAAATAGATTTTAATTTATTGTTGTTACTTATATATTTTAATGTAATATGTATATTATGATTTCTTTTTAATTAAAAATTTACTCATAATTTTATAAATAAAAACAAAATTATAACTTTAGATCAAAAATTTTTGTGATCTATAATGTAATAAATTTGAATTTTATTATTTTTATTACTTTAAGAATACTATAACATCATTAAAATTGCATTCTTGTAACTTTCCAGAAGTCCCAACAACTTGTTAATTTTCATGATATCTAAAGCAAATTAGAGATGATGAAAATTATAAATAGAATTTTCAATTTAATCTTTATTAATTCTTGTTTTATTTTGGAATTATTAATTAGCACACTTAAATCTTCAACCACTGAATGAAAAGTAGATGTCATTAAGACGAACTTTGCCTAAGAATCCTCAACCACTAAATGAAAAGTAGGTGTCATAAAGATAAACTTTCCCTGAGGCCCCTTGACGTAACAACAAATTTGGATGGAAAACTATTTATCAATATTCTAACTAAAATTGGTTTAAGACATCTCATGATCTAATTGGTTGTTGTAAGTTCATACCCAACTGAAGCAGCGATAATGTAAAGTATAACCAAATCAACTAATCATGGCCCTTCACTAAATAAACTTTCAAAATAACCACTGGTAATTTTTGTGTATTGATTATATGCATTCTTTTGGTGTTATCCCCATTGTATAAAGGATTTGGTGATTGAAGAAAAACCCAAATTGTTTATGGGATATAATCCATGACAATATACCTTTAAATATATTGGCAATGATTTTTTATATGAGTTTGTGAACTAGTTTGCATAAAGAAATGGGCATAGAAACTTCAAAAGTGCCGAGATCCATTGGTTGTAATGGCTATAAATGTAGTGTTTATGAACCCTAGGACTTTCCTAAATTGTTTAGAATCTTGAATAAATCTTAATATATTGTTCTCCAATAAATCATAAAAACTAAGGTAAAATTCAATTGCAAAACTATTAGGAATTAAGCTCTTCACTGTAACACCCTCCTCCTACATTTACCAAAGCTAATCAGTCCACCGGTGTAAACATGTGATGAAGGGTTACTATGATATGGTTCAATCTCCTCGATCACCTTAAGGAAGTGGAATAAACAAACCAAAACCAAACTAACCTTTCTCAGAAGCTACAGGATCCCCAGGGCCTAACCAACCATTCTAGGTACCAAACCCCTGAGTTAACTTGCTTTCTGACTGAACTAGACCCCAGTTGCACCCATGAAAAGCCCTCCATGCAATTGAGATCCTCCAATCACTTCCACAACAAGGTATCCATGTGACTGTGGCCTTTTTCAAGTAGTTTTGTGTTAGCGACACCGAATTTTGAGCCACTTTTTCAGGGCTAGGACTCAGGCCTCTGTCGAAAACTTCATGAAACTTCCAAAAATGATAAATAACATTGAGACAAGGCTACTAACACAAAAAATTGAACACAACTAACCTGTCCCCTAACAACCATGACATGCATTCTGCAAAACACATCATGAAAATGTAATCTACAAGTCATAACAACCGACCTGAACATAAAGATCTCATACTTCATGAGATTTGTCTAGAAGGTTTGATGCCCTCTCACAATAGTTGCATTATCATATATTAGGTCATCTGTTCATTAACAGTTCATTTAGTAATCAAAACATGATGAGATCCATAACCAAAGTTTGTCATAAACCATTCTTATAACCAAAATATAACCACCAAAATAATGACGATAGATCAAACATTAAAGCCACATAATAACAAGTACACTTACACATGAAATACAAGAGGAAAAGAGCTCTTATTAACATATGCAAAATTCAAACCAAGCCAGGGACTTCCACGTACCACCCGACCATAGATTGGGTTGAACCAAATCTTTCTTTCAACCAATGACCCCTGTGCCATATTCCAAGCATGAATGTGGGACTCACAACAAAACCAATCAAGGATTCTTCAGGCTTTATTGTGTATCTCGCCAAGGGATTCTTAGGCCCAAACAATAACCATACACTACAGGTTTTACCACAATCCCACCATATACCAGTTAAGGGATTATTGGGCCCTAAACAAGCATGGATGCCTCTAGATATCTCAACCTAAACTGTGAGAAATTTGTCTATCTCCACTCTTGAGTCTTTACTGTGTATCCACCATTACTAGTCAACGAATTCATAGGCCTAACAAGGGTCTTCACCTCTAGGATTTAATGTGTATCCCATCAATACCGATCAAGGAATTCCTAGGCCCATCAAGGGTATTCATAACCAAGATTTTTCGACTATCATGCCATTACCAGTCAAGGGATTCATAGGCCTTGTGATTTTTCTTGAGACCATCCCACATAGTTTCGAAACCATCCGGCAATCCATCTCAATCAAGTAACAGAAATCCCATCACACCATGGTTGTTTGGAAATGGAAAGGCAAGGCTAAAAGCCATTGTCACACTTGGCAAAACCCATGTCAATGACAATAAGAGAACCAAATACAGACATGCATGTACCATGCATGCCAAAACTAGCAAGGAAATCATACATGCAACTCGATATCTGAAAGTAATCTACTTGATCCCGCTCTTCCTTGCTTGATCTTTTATTTCCTTTGCTTTCTTGGCTTTCCTTTGCCTCCCTTCCTCCAATGCTAGAGTGCTCCAAGAATTCTCTAAGTGTATGAGAGTATGAGAGAGTAGAGAGAATAGAGAGAACTTCAAAACTGAACTGACAAAAGGTTGTGAACTCATCCTCATAAGCCTTTTTATTATTGGGGCCTCTATTTTCTTCATTTTCCATCATTTTTCCTTCATTTTCCTCCTCACATGCAACTTGTGACATTTCACCTTCTTTTTATCCTAATTTCCATTATTTTCATAAATAAAATGCCAATTAATGCCTCTTGCCTTTCCAAATCCTTTGTCATTGCCTTTGCCAATTTCCTTTAGCCATTATAAACCAAATGAAGACCCACACTGGGATGTTTTGCCCAACATTCAGCCTTGAATACGTGTCCCATGACCTTGGAGTTATTTTGCCTTTATTAACTTTATTACATGGATTTTTAACTCGGAGTTGTTACAAACCCCTCCCCTTAGGGAGACATCGTCCTCAGTGTGCAATGACATCTACAACTAGCAAGACCATTTTAAAGCAAAACATACTACCCATGGAGCTTTATAACTTAGCTCGATGTAGTATTTACAATGATTAACCTACTAAAAAACTAACCAATATGACAAACGTAACAACATGACAACGATACCGCTTATTGGAGTTCTATAACACAACTCGTGGCGATATTTACATCCATATACATATATACATATATCAAAATTGTTTTGCCTCAACTGGAAAACAAGGAAGGATACATAGCCCACATCTAATCATCCATCTCCCATGTAGCTCCATCAGGCCCAAAGTGTTGATTTTTGTAGCATTGGATGTGCTCTAGCCTCAATATTTTGCAGAGAGGCTAAGACATGCATTCTCCAATAAAAATCGTTTGGGAAAATTCCACCTAGAGATGATTTAATTAATATAATTAACTTGTTTAAATGGTTCCCTAAGTCTAAACTTAGGAAATCTGGTTAATTAAAGGGTATTAATTACATCTGGTTTGGATCTTCTAGAAGAAGACAAGGATCAACTCCTAGTTAATCTTAGCCTTTGATTACGATTTAATCTTGGTTGTTGGAGATCCACTGAGAGATTATAAGAAGGAGCTTGATGGGCACTTAGAGAAAACATCAAGTGAGAGAGATTACGAGATCGAATTTCACAAGAGTAGCAGCTTTGAGTTTCCTGAGTAAGATTGAGTGATCTTCTTGCAGCGAGGGGTAGGGATAGTAGTCCGAAGGAGAGTTTTCAAATTTGGAGAGTACAAAGCAAAGGAAGCATAGAGAGGTTTAGAGAGGCAGGGCAGAGCTTCAAAGGGAGTTCAAAATTCAGTTAGTAGAGTCGCGATCTAGTGCCAAAAGTTCGGGTGTGAGATCAAAGTGCTAGAGGTTCGAATTTCCAAATAGTAGGAGATCAAAGGAGGAGGTGACACAGAGCCTAGAGATTGTGATGCAGACTTGTCTAGGTTGATGTAGAAGCTGCGCAGAGGCAGCATGGCACTAACCTTCTAGAGCCTTACTAGTGTCAGATCGCCAGTAACAGTGTGAGATTTTTTCTCACTAACTCTTTACCAGATTATTCTCTGTATCAAATCGCCAGTTTGGGCATCTAACAATTTGTACTCAGAAACTACCACATAATAATAAAACCCTCAGCTGTTGCACTGGTTTTCCCAAGTTGGGATTTTCCAGGGACATCGTCCAAAAAGAATTGTGTAAATGTGTGTATGTTTATTTCTCTCTAGTGCAGTATTTAGTTTTCGCAGTATTTATTTGTGTAGGTTGTAGTGTATGTATTTCGATATTTGCTGTAGAAAAATGCAAGTAATTTGTTTAAAGGAATTTAACACATAGGAGAAATATCATTAGTTTGATATAGTAGGAATCAGGTCACTTATTTTTCACATGGTATCGGAGCACAAATCGTAAGCCAAAGAGCTCAGAGCAGAAACGAAGAAGGAGGTTCGAATTTCTGCCTTGGCATTAGTTCGAAACCCCAGAGGTAGTGCAGTCCTTGGGCCAAGGAGGTCGACTTTTGAGGAAATA
This sequence comes from Pinus taeda, assembly GCA_000404065.3. Lineage (NCBI taxonomy): Eukaryota > Viridiplantae > Streptophyta > Pinopsida > Pinales > Pinaceae > Pinus > Pinus taeda. The sequence goes on along the minus strand of APFE031491632.1, from coordinate 18,038 downwards.
TCGATTTCTCTGAGTGAGTTGATAGAGAAATTCGATTTTCCATATCAAATTTTTCCAAAGGCATAAATGAGCAACGTATTTTTCCTTGAAGAGAAAATCTTCAATTGTGACACAGTTATTTTGTTAAAATTGGAAACTAGGGCCAAACTCCATATGGGTCACCTTATTTATGGCATCTGATATTTTTCTTGGATTCCTCTCTCCGAGAGGTGTAGGGTTGATCTAAAGATCATCCGATTCTAACATGTATATATGGAGATATGAATTTATTTATATTATTGACAATTTGTCAAAGTTGGCCAGCAAGAAAAGTAGGCATTTTCACCCCCAACCTAACCTCAATGTTGCATACAAAAGGAGCAGACCTCAAGGAATTATTTCACCATAGCATCCTCACACATTGTCTCTTCTCTCTTGATTGGGTATACAGATCTGGGGCAGCATCTCTCTCACACGTGCGAAGGTGGAAAGAAGACTTTTTTATTTAGAGCAGCATTGACCAGGTTTGACCAAAGTGCAGAAGTGTTTTTTTGACAACGTTGACCTCTTCTTGTTTGCAGATTGGGTTAGGATGCCTCTCCTTGGAAGGCCGTCATTCTGGACAGCCACTTTGACCCTACTTTGACCCTGTGTTGACCAATGTAAACTGTCTTAGGGCTGGTCGCAGGCCTGACTACAGTTGACCAATGCTTGACTAGGATTTTCAGACTATTTTGGGCTGATAAATCTTGATGTTGGAGGCCAAGTTGACTGAGCTTTGTCTGAGCCTGATTGGAGGTTAAATCTGATCTATTTCACCAGCGTTGACTTTGTTGGTTAGGGTTTGTTGTTGCGATCATAAAATATCATATTTGTATATTTTTACCATCGCTCTCTCTCTACTAAACTATTGAAGAATATAAGAATATTTGATCAAGGGTTTCCCCACATTGGTGTTTGTCGCTGGCTGGTACTACATCTTGTGTCATCGTGTCTTGGCTTGTCTTCTATTGTTTATGTTTATGTTCTATCTGCATTTTACTATCATGTTGATGTGATTGCTAAAACTGGATATTGATATTGGGCTAATAAGAAAATTGAAATAAATTTCTCTTAAGCATAGAACATACCAAAAATTAACATGGTATCAAAGTTGAGGTGAAGACAAAGCCCAAGAAAGAGTGAAAGAGCAATCAAAAAAGACAATTAGACAAGGACAAAGGCTCAATGGGTTCCTCATTACACTTTCCGATTGAAGACAAGATCTGTGAAAAGTCTGACTATCATGGATGGAAGATGTCCCTTGATCTGACATTTGAAGAAGAAGAAGTGTTGGATTATGTGAAGGGTAAAATCCCCGAGCCTCCATCAAATGCACCAGCCACTACAAAGAGAAAGTACAACAAGGCTGAAGTCAAAGCAAAGAAGATTATCAGAGATTCCATTGACAAGTGTCTGGTGGCCTACATCTTAGGTTTTAATACCTCAAAGGAGATCTACGACATATTGGTAAGCATGTTCAAGGTTAGTGATGCAAATCAAATTTTATTTCTCAAAAATAAGCTGAAGGATATTAAGAAGGGAAAAGATGAGGATATTCATTCCTCCTTCTTAATAATCACCGAGATCAAGAATGATCTTCTTGCGATTGGAGAAATCATTTTGACAGGGAACTGACTATCACTACCCTTGGAGGGCTCCCACCCAAGTGGTATATATTTAGAACCATTATTCTCAATAATGATCGAATTCCAGGGTTTTAAGAATTGATGTTGAGATGCATTCAAGAAGAAACAAGAATGGTGGAGCAAGAAATGCCTGTTAATAAAGGAAACCCTATTGCATTCTCTGCTCATGCCAAAAGGATAAACAATGCAAGGACTAAAGGTCATTTCCATGGAAATCCTGGATCTAAGGGACAAAGGAAAGGCAGGTGCTTTGCTTTCAATAAGTTTGGTCACTATGCAAGGGGGTGTCCAAATAGAAGGGACACATCACATGATGATGATCACAATCACTCCAAGGGAAACTTCAACAACAATGATCGAAGGAATAACATGTACAATGGCAAAGGAGAAAGGGATGTGGGACATCAATGAAATGATCAACCCTCTAAGAAAGCAAGGAACTCTAGGTATGAAGAATCAAATGTTGTTAACAATAAGCAAAAAGAGTATTATCTTATATCGGCCCTCTCCACTACATCTCCTCCGAACACTTTGGGGAATTTTCTTATTGATAGTGGTGCTTCAAGGCACTTCACCGGATACAAGGAAGCTCTCTCTAATCTGATAGAGAAGGAAACAAACTTGGAGATTATTCTTGGAGACAATGCCACCTATCACATAAAGGGTGTAGGGAATGTTACCCTTCAATTAAATCAGGGTAACACGATTCATTTACAAGTTCTATATGTACCTGATCTCAAGAAGAAATTGGTGTCCATTTTGGGAATGGAAGACAAACATTACAAGGTGGAATTCATTGATGGAAAGGTACGTGTTTGGAAAATGAATTAAAAAGATGCTTTTACTCTTGGGTTTAGGGTTGACAATTTGTATCAAGTTGGAGGAAGTCCATTGGGGGCCATGTCTTGCGACACATCTCTACAATCGAAACTATGGCACCGTAGGTTTTCCCATCTTCATTATAAGTCCCTATCTGATGTGAGATAGATGGTGACAGGGATGCCCAAGTTCAAAGTAGAGCATGAAGGTGTATGTTCGGGATGTGCCAAAGGAAAACTTACAAGGGGACCATTCCCTTCAAGTAATCACAAGACCACATATATATTGCATTTGGTTCACTCCGACATATTTGGTATGATGCCTTTAAAATATTTGGGAGGATATTTATATTATCTCACTTTTATAGATGATTATTCTCGCAAAACTTGGATCTACTTTTTGAAAAAGAAGGATGAAATGTTCACCTGGTTTTGACACTTTAAAGCCATGATCAAAAATCAATCCAAGAAGAGAATCAAGATATTGAGCATTGATAATGGGACTGAGTATGAATCTAATAAATTCCATGATTATTATAGAGAAGTTGGCATTAAGAGGGATACCACAACACCATACACTCCCGAGCAGAATGGTGTGGCCAAAAGGAAGAATCGTACTATTGTTGATGTTGTTCATGCCATGCTTCATGATGAAAGGCTTCCAATGTTCCTATGGGTTGAGGCTGCAAATACCATCATATATGTTCAAAACCGATGCCCTCATCAAGCATTGGACTCCAAGACTCCCGAAAAAATGTTCACTGGTAAGAAGCCCGATGTCTCTCATTTTATAATTTTTGGAAGTCCCATATATTTTCATGTATCGAAAGAGAAGAGCAACAAATTGGGTGCATCAGGAAAGAAATGAATCTTTGTGGGCTGTATCGAAAATTCTAAGGGCTATATAATTTATGTCGTTGGTCAAAGGGAAGTTGAGGTAAGTCATGTTGTCACCTTTGACGAAGATATGGCTCTTAGCAAGGTTGACAACCTTCGTATTCCAAGGAAGGATAAAGAAGTTGACACGGGAAAGCAGGGTGAAAAATAAGATGAAATGATTCCTGATGTTGATGAACCTATGGATCCTATTGATCCTCCTCCTCAAGAACCCTCCTCCACCAAGAGGAGGGCCTCATTTCTTAGGGAGACTCTCGAATGTGCCGAGAGACATATTTCACCAAGGGGGACTTTTCTTGAAAGCAAGAAGTCGAACATGTATCAGGGATAATTGACCATTATGAGCACTATCATCCAAAATGAGCCTACATCACTCGAAGAAGATGTGAAGAATCAAGTATGGAAGGATGTTATGAATGAATAATACGAGTCCATTATGAAGAATGATGTCTAGGATGTGATCCCTAGACCCTAGGAAGAATCAGTTGTCACCTCTAAATGGATTTACAAAATCAATCATGGAGCTGATGGGAGTGCAGATAAGTACAAGGATCACATTGTTGCTCAAGGCTTCTCTGAAAAGGAAGGTGTAGATTACAATGAGATATTTTCACCTATTGCCTGATACACCGCCATCTACTCAATCATATCCCTTGTTGCTTCAAAAGGATGGAACCTACATCATATGGATGTCAAGATTGCGTTCTTGCATGGTTCGATCAATAAGGAAGTCTATGTGGAACAACTTGAGGGTTTTGAGATTCATGGTCGGGAATCTCATGTATGCAGGTTGAAGAAAGCTCTCTATGGGTTGAAGCAAGCACCCTGGGCTTGGTATGAGAGGATTGATACCTATCTGATGAAGCTAGGATTCACTAGGAGTGAAGCCGATCCGAAACATTACTTTAAGGTTGAAGATGATAGGCCTCTCATACTGGTGCTTTATGCGGATGACCTCTTTCTGGCTAGTGCAGACCCTCTCATTCACAAATGTAAGAGTGAGTTGGCTTCGAATTTGAGATGGAGGACCTAGGACTGATGCACTACTTCCTAGGATTGGAGGTCTGGAAAAATCTAAGAGAAATTTTTCTATCTCAAGGAAAACATGTTGTGAAGATATTGGAAAGATATGGGATGGTGGACTACAAGCCGTGACTACCCTGATGGAGCTTAACTTTAAGAAGTTATGCGGTAGTGTTGTCAGACCTAAATTGGAAAATGATTTTAATTATTGTCAACTCATAAGAGCACTGATATTCTTGGTGAACTCTCGCAGAGGGGGGCTATCCGCCCCCCTCAAACCCCCTAGGCAGGGGGGGCAGCCGCCCTCGCTGCATAATCGACACAACGAAGGGGGGCCTCCGTCCCCCCCTCTGACCCCCTAGTTAACTAGGTGGGCTAGTCGTGGGAAGAATATAACACAACCCAACATTATCCCACTTGTTCTTTTCTTTCCACAGGGGGCCACATGAGAGATTAGTCATTTATCTAGTCCTCCAACACCCATTATTTCTCTACACCAAGAGAACTTTTCAGAGCTCACAGATTTTGTCAATGCATCTGCAGTATTCTTCAAAGTGTCCACCTTTACCAGCAACACCTTTTTGTCTTCTCTCATATCCCTCACAAAGTGATACTAAACATCAATGTGCCTTGTCTTTGAATGGTAAGTAGGGTTCTTTTCCAAGAAAATTGCACTTTGGTTGTCATAGTTGCTATCGGGTAAAATGCACGGGATGAAAACTACCCTCGAAAGTCTTCCCGGGACTTCTGACAGACCGTAAGGTTATCTGCAAAAGGTACTGGTTACACACATGTTCATCTATCTAACATATATTGACAAGATATGGAGAAAGGATCACCTTTGGTTCTTTCCAGATTCGTTTTGGAATCTCCGTGCGGTAAGAAGAACTCCTCCTGACCGGCTCCAAGACAATTCCTGCACAAAAGAACGAAGCAAACCAATCATAGCATATACTTTTGACAATTAATGTAAGAATCCGTAACAAACATGTATAAATGTGTAACTTATCTACTCAATACAACAAGCATCAGAATGAACAAATAAATGCACAATATCACCGACACTTCGAGTAGGGAACACAACCGTAGTCCTATATTCAGAATAGAAGGGTGATTACAAAAACCTTGTTGTATCAGCTCTCTCTCTCTCCTTCTTTCAGCTAGCTCCTTCAAGAATATGACAATATCTCAACATCACCATGTACTATCCTTTTAAATTCTCTGACCCCTTTGCAATGGCCCTCTCGTTGCTTATATAGCAATCAATTTAGGGCTTCCCAACTCCACCTGTAGTTCATTTGGGTAAAAACCATGAACCTGCCTCGTTTACCCGCTTTTCCGATTTGCCTCTGTTTCCAGAATAGAATTTCTCCAAATATCTTGATTTTTGGAGTTTCCCTGCTTTTCTTGCACAAATTTAGGGAAATAATATCTAGATATTTAATGGCAGATTTGTTGGCATAACCACTTGAGCATCACTAAAGTTCACTAACGCTCCCCTTGGTCTAACAACAAGAGTTAGCAGGTTGATTAACGCTCATTTATGCTTGTAAAAAAGCTTTATAAAGCAGGTTGTCAGTGTAAAGAGAGCGATAGTGTGGATTCTGGGCCTCCAACTGTGGTCATTCTTTCAGTCATCTTGTCTTTCTCCTCTGAGTTGATTAGGAGGTCAATTTGTCCTATAACAGATGCCCCTTAAAGTATGAGATTAGAGGCAAAGACGATGGCCGAAATACTTTATGGAAATATTGTAGTTTCCCGTCAAAATCTTTGTAGAGAGAGAGAAGTTTCAGGCGATAAGGAAAACCTGATACAACAAAAGTACATATATATGAACTGCTAAAATCATGTCCTGAGTCGAGCATTCCCATGCTCAGTAGCTATGTCAGAGTAACTTTCTCCTCAGAGATATAACAATGCTGGCTGCCAATATGGCACAGGGCAGATCCAGTGTCATAATATATTATCCTGAAATGGCTATCTTCAAAGAACAATATTGCAACTTGGGAGAGGAAACAAGGATGAATGATGCAAGCCTCTACCCAAGGTCTTGATTCCTGCTTCACTGAACAACATAGATTGGTACATGTGATAAAATGAGTTGACGTCGAACATGCACGAAATCATCTTATTATCGGCCAATAATGGAGACTGTTAACAAATGCGAGGAAGGCCACCAATAATGGTGATGGTCTCCAAGATGCATAGTGCAAACTAGCGAGTGTGAAAGATTTTTTTGTTGTCGAACACTCGTAGAATCACTTAACCAGGAGTCAATGATGAAAACCCATGATCAAGCACAAGGTAACCTACCACTAATGTCTGCAAGCACCAAGGCATTGAATGTGTTTCTGGGTTATCTTCCTAGATAGAGTGTTGAAATCGATAGGAAGGAACCTGTCGAAAGGTAGGCAATGACGTGTCCTACATCAGTCGATACGAAACCGGACAAGGATGAGTTTGTTTTTTGAAGAATCTTTTGAGCTTTTGGGTCTAAACAACGGAGGGCATGATGAAAGGATATGTAGGGTCAGTTGATCGAAGAAACAAGTAGGGACCCTTGAACAATAGAAGGCACGACAACGATTTTAACCAGACAGCACTAGACTCATGAACACTACAGAGTGTTTAAGATACGGAGATGCAATGGCATCAAGGTATATAGGATAAAAACTCATAGGTTGGTAGGGTTCATATTGAGAGGCTATCAAAATGATGGTTTATCTGAGGGAGTGCCATGTTAAAGGGAACTTTTGTTGCCAAACCACACTTCAGGATATGGTTGTATTTCCACTTTCCCTGTCTGATTTTTAATGAGTCTAGATGGGTAAACTCATCGATCTTTTCATGTTTAGAGAATCTAAAAAGGATCGTAAAAAGAACGACTCTTTGCCCTATCTGATTAGTTTAATGAGCCCAGATAGGAAAACTCATTGATTTTTTCATCTTTTAAGAGTCTGAAAAGTATCGTAAAAGAACAACTCTATATCTTGTCTGTGTATTTAAAGAGTCCAAACTAGACAACTCAATGATCTTTTCATCTTTAGAGAGTTTGAAAAGATCGTAAAGAGAGACTCCATGGTGGTCCCTTTGTCATAGTTGTTAAATGGGTGCGACAAAAGGTTAATAGTATACCTGTATCGGTTACTTTTCCATATTTAATCTATGGACCTGGATAAAGAGAAACCTTTTTCCAATAGATGTTGACCTCATTTTGTTACGAGTACGAGGCGACAGACTAAACTCGTGTTATCTCGTGACACTTTAACGAGCTCAATAACAAAAACTCGGGATTTTTTATTTTTTAATGAGCTTGAAAAAAGTACTTGAAAGAATGCTTGGGTCATCTTTAGCATGTTTAATGAGTAGCAAGACATAGCTCAAGATTTTTTCAGTTTAAAGAGTGAGAAAACAGTAACTAAAAAGGATGCTCTGTTGGTCTTTTTCAGTTTATGAGCTGGAACAAGATCAAAAAAGAGGTGCTCAGAGCATTATTTGCATATATTTAACGAGTGCAAATGATGAAAAACTCGAGGAATTTTATATTGTTTAAAGAGCGATAAAATATCCCTAAAAGTGCTTTACGGGTTGTGGTATATATGTTTAACGAGCTCTACTACAAAAACTCGAAGGTGTTTATATCTTTTAAAGAGTGATAAAATGTCTCCAAAAGTGCTCTATTTATCATTGCATAGATTTAACGAGTGCAAGGACAAAAGCTGGGGATGTTTATATTTTTTAAAGAGCAATAAAATATCCCTAATAGTGCTCTATTCATCTTTGTAGTAATTTAACAAGCCTAAATAAGGAGACTTGAGGTTTTTTGGATTAACGAGCAAGAAAAATACCATAAAAAGAATGCTCAATCTTTCTCGATCTCATGCTTGACATTAGAAGGGTATATGCCATGAATTTCCTCATAAGACCAAGGAAAAACATCGTGGAAGTCCCTAAATGGGTAGGTGAAGCTCACAATTTCCTCAGGATTGTGATTGGCTCCACTCTGTATGTTGTCCACGATGCCTGTCATGACAGAAATATCGGGGAGCAATGTTTGTGAAATATTGCCCCTGTTTCCTTCCAAGTCCAAAATTGGATAGTCGTATATGGTGAGGAAACGATTTCATGTGTGTCAGGTGACAGGATTTGAAGAAGCATCATGTCCGAATCAGATATCGAAACATGATGGTGCGAATCCTCCCAAGGTCGCTCTTCTAACCTCGTGATCTCTCTAATAGCCGCGTCCATATGTAGGACTTTATTGAGTGGATTAGAAGGAGTGGTTATGGGAAGGGTCGTGGTACCGTTGGCCGAAACCAAAGTGATCGGAGATTCAGATGCAATTTGAATGGCTTCGCAGGCCAATTCAGCTAGTGACAACAACATTTTTTCTCCGTAAGTGTCAATGTCTGAAGGAGCTGGTAGGATCCATGGATCGGTTTGTTCATGAGGAATAGATGAAAGCATATTGACCATCTGTGAAACCTTCGGAGGCTAAAGAGGGAAACAACCCATGAGGGAAGAAGCCTTCAATAGACCGGTACCTAAACTGACATAAGAGTCAGTGCCACCTCCTACTAGGTGTACGGAGCTACTTGGTAATGGTGAATGATCAGGGGTACAGAAAGACAACTAATCTACTGCAATAACCTTTCCATCCAATGGAAATTGGATGATGCAAAAGACAGTAGGTACGACGGCCATCATGGCATATGTCCAACTGTGACCTAGCAAGAGATTATAGTTGAGTTTGTTGTCTACGACTTCTACGTCCACCGTTACTATTTTTCTAATCTAAGTGATGGGAGAACCGGCTAAGCATCCTTTTGGGACAAAGGTGTGGCTGTCAAAAGCTTTAAGGAAATTCGACGGCTGGGAGAGGGTTGGGGAACCCAAGGCTAGCCAACATGAAGCTGACATGACGCAGGTTGAAACACCTTCATCGATGACAGTTCTGTGTATACCTTTACCTTTCGAAGTGATATGCACCTGAAATGCAAGTTGGAAGGAAAGGGGAGGTTTACACTTGTCCATGTCGAAAATAACAAGCATGGAATCCATAGGGTCAATACCTCCAATAGTCGAAAGCAAAGCTTTCCGTTGGGTGGGCCATGTTTGTAATACTTTGAGCGCTACAATATTGTAGTGTTGGACGGCATGTGCAGATGTATTGTGCATTGTGCGTCGAAGTGACCCCTTGGGAGGTCAAATTACAAAGTCCTCAATTGGCCTTTCGATTCACAAATCATTGGGCGGCGATGGGTTTTGACCTGTGGATGATTCTGTTGCTGGAGCGACAAGAGCTCCATAAGATTTGCCTCTTGTGGTGAGATCTACCATTCCAAATGTGTAAACGACAGAATTTCCTTCACCATCTGAAGGGTGTTGCAAACCGTCGTTGCCCCCTGACGTGGGTTGCGGTTGGTTGGCAACAAGATTTTGCTGCTGTTGATTAGGAAAATGATTTCTAAGGACAACAAGTGCCTTACCAAAATCTTTCTTGGTAAGGTAATCTGTGCATTCTTGAAGACGCGGACAACGCCAGGTTATGTGATCTTCAAGACAAAGTTTGCACGAATATTTGGTACCTTTATCCTTTTCCACATCAGTAGGCACAACGGCCTTCTGTTTCAGGTTGGGCTACTTAGATGACTGCTCCTCAGAAGGAGCAACATTTTTCTTATTCTTCTTTTTCTTGCCATTGGATTTCGGTGTAGAATGCACAGAGTTTATCGCAGTGGCAGGAAGAGCAGTCATTTTGGTAGTAACGGAAGCATTGGGGTTACTAGGAGCATTAGGGATTATGTCGTAAAGAGTGCCAGACTATGAATAGATCAAATCTAAGTGTTGGGCACGACGTATGGATTGGTCCTCTGTGACCGCACCACCTAAAGCGACATCTCTAGCGATTTGTGGGAGTAGCAACTTACAGAACTAGTCTGTTAAGAGAAAATCAGGGATGGGAGTTTTCACTAACCTCCACCTATGTCTCCATTCATGGATATGATTGGAGATGTGGGTGGCGGTATCCTAATGAAATGAAGTAAGGAGCTTCGTCCCTATCTCATAACAGATAGGTAACTGAAAGTGCTTTAGGAACTCCATCGCTAAATCGTCAAAGTTATTCACGGACCGGCGTGGTAACTCAATATACCACTTTGTAGGATTGCTAGTGAGGGTGCCGAGAAAAGGACGCAACTGGACACTTTCATCCACCATGGAGTTAGAAACACACCATAGATGGTAGGTGTGACGCGAGTTCCTGGATCCTCCCCTTGTTTTCCATCGAACTTAAGAATATCCGCCGGTATTTTATGCGGGATCGATGGCCCTTATAGGTTATGGTAGATGGGGTCGTTAGTCAACTTGTATAAGTTGGGGATATCCAATGTTGCCAAAAAAGGAAAATTGTTGGGTGCCCCCGACTCAGACCATTGTGATGACGGATGACCTAAGGAGCTCTGCGCTCCTCCCATCGTTTGGTTCCCCATGGTGTACATGGGCTACGTGGTGTAACATTTGCTTTACGGTATGGTGTTGTAAAGTGGATTACCATGATGATTTTGATACTGGGGTATGAAGTTGCCCCCAGTATAAGCGATGCCCCCTTGACTCATTTGAGTTTGTGAGTAGGGTGCCCCCATGGATTGGGTGGGGACCCCTTTTGGATTCCAAATTGACACTGAACTAACCATATGGCTTTGATTGACAGAGGGAAAACTCATGTCAATCAGTAACTATCCATGCATACCTGGGAACGGCGCGGGGATTGTGAGATTTTCCGCTAGCATGTGCATATTGGGAACCACCCCATATATCTGAATCTAGGGTTAGAACCATACATTGGCGGCCAACCTTGGTGTTGGTAAACTAGAACCACGCCCATAGTGCCACATTGAGTGTTATATGGAGCACTATATGTGGCACTAGTTGAAGGTATGCTTTGGCGCACCATAGGAGTGGAACCTGGCATCTGCTGGGTTCCGCTGATAGAGGGTGTTATGTGAGTTGCAGTACTTGGGACAAATGGGATTGCGGGGTTCCACATTGTCGGTGTTGTAATGACCGTCGACTAGGGAAGTGGTAGAGGACTCACAGTGTCTCTATAATTCCACAACCCTTGAGGTGTCGACCAAATAGATGGGAGAGTTCCTCCTAGTGAAGAGTGAAGTGCTGGTACAACGGGAGAAATAACAGGATCCAATAGATTTGTAAGCAGAGTGTTAAAATGAGGAAGAAATCCTTCCATGAAGAAATCCTTCGGCAAACTAGAATCGTCGGTCGTCCAAAATGATCCCATGTGCAATTTAGGATACTGATTCCTCGAAGATGAGGAATCTGAGTTAGTGGATCTCGACAGATCCTCCATAGTGAGTGGAGGAAGTCCTAATAACCATTTGGATTGACGGTGAGGGCCGGATGTAGCCACAATGACTGGTAAATTTTATCAGATAAATTTTAAGGTGATATTCTTTAAGTCTCAAAAACAATAGCACTCAGGTACCTAAAAATAAAAAATACACTAAAAATGACAATCAACAAACAAAGTGAAATTACCTTGTCTGATAAACACCGATTATTGGAGATGAAGCCCAGTCTCTCAATGAGTAATAGAGAAGGATGGCCAAATGTACGGTTATGATTACTTTTGAGCTTTTCTCGAACCTCAGATTGAGGGGCCAAGTAATCTCATGAAGACGAGCACCCTCCCAAAAAATGAAGACAAAGTAGGTCCGTCCGTTTGAGGTACCAGGACAGCCTGTCCTAGTCACCTTAGGTAAGTACCTAGAAGTATTAGCCACTAGAGATACCTCAAATCATAGACATTACCAGGGGGGACACAGTCGTAGATAGCACACTGTGTGGGTAGGATACCTGAGTCCTCGACTCAGTTCCAAAATCCCCAAAGGGACCCTCAGTACACAAAATTCCCAAAGGAGTTGTAAAGGAAGGCGGGCTACCTTCTATTACAATCCAATGTTGTCTCGTATTTCACTCCATTGTGAGTGGAGTGGTCCTGGTAATATGAGTGCAGAAGGGTTTTTCACTCTTTAACGACACTAGTTTGATTTTCAACCTTGGGTAGTTGACTCACTTACTTATCCCAAGGTCGTAATCTATCTAATGTTGGTTTGCTCTAAAAAAGAGTATCTGATTGATTTTAGTGTACTTTCTTATTTGTCTTCGAAAGGGGTGTTGACGTATGAATATGATGAGACTCTCAACTCAATAAACTGTGCAGAACAATGCTTTGATTTTTTTTTTCAATTTCTTATGCAAACAAGTCTTATTCTACACATGTATTATTTCACATATTCATGTATTCATCAGTGCATCTAAATTCATTTAACACTTTGCGTAACCGAATTGCGTAACCGAAAGTTCCTTTTCTCAATATTCCCTAACAACTATTGAACTAGAACAAAGCAACCTACAACTATTTTGACAGAAGGAGATATACAGTTTATCAGCTTTTCTTTCAACAAAAAATTCTTTTATGAGAGAAAAACTAAAGCATTTTCTTAAAAAAATAAATTTTAAGAAACCAAATTTGTTAGCATGATACTGTTGCAGATCTTAATTCAGCCCTTGGGGCAAGTTTCCCTCCCTTTTGGTCCACAAAATCTCTTGAAAAACCTGGAAATGGGAGACTAATGCTCTGTTTGTGTGTAAACAGAGCTTTAGTCTAGCCACTAACGCACCTTGTGCACAGTCAAAGAGCTTTATAAATCTCTATGTAGACCAGCAACTTGCTTTAGTGAGGGAAAGAGCTCAAAAAGTGGGCTTTTGTGATCAGTTTCTGAAGAGAAAGAAAATTTGTAGGATGCAACAAGTTAGATGGTGGATCAGAGAAGGATACGAAGAAGCGGGAAGCTCATAGAAGAGAGAAGATATCTAAGAGGATTTCGGATAACTGAGAACTAAATGTATAGTGCCCAGTGGAGTCGCCAGTTCTGCTATGGGGTAAAATGCACGGGATGAAAACTACCCTTGAAAGTCTTCCCGGGACTTCTGACAGATTGTAAGGTTATCTGCAAAAGGTGCCTGTTACACACATGTTCATCTATCTAACGTATATTGACAAGATATGGAGAAAGGATCACCTTTGGTTCTTTCTAGATTCGCTTGGGGATCTCCGTGCGGTAAGAAGAACTCCTCCTGACTGGCTCTAAGACGTTTCCTGCACAAAAGAACAAAGCAAAGCAATCACAACATATACTTCTGACAATTAATGTAAGAATCCCTAACAAACATGTAAAAAATGTGTAACTTATCTACTCAACAGAACAAGCATCAGAATGAAAAAATAAATGCACAATATCACCGACACTTCGAGTAGGGAAGCAGTCCTGTATTCAAAATAGAAGAGTGATTATAACAACCCTGTTGTATCAACCTTCCTTATCCCTTCTTCCTCTCTCTCTCTCCTTCTTTCAGCTAGCTCCTTCAAGAATATGAAAATATCACAACAACACCATGTACTATCCTTTTAAATGCTCTGACCCCTTTACAATGGCCCTCTCGTTGCTTATATAGAAATTGTTTTAGGGCTACCCAACTCCACCTGTAGTTCATTTGGGTAAAAACCATGAACTTGCCTCGTTTACCAGCTTTTTCCATTTGCCTCTATTTTCGGAATAGAATTTCTCCAAATATCTTGATTTTTGGAGTTCCTGATTTTCTTGCACAAATTTAGGGAAATAATATCTAGATATTTAATGGCAGATTCGTTGGCATAACCACTTGAGCAACACTAAAGTTCACTAACACTCCCCTTGGTCTAACAACAAGAGTTAGCAAGTTGACTAACGCTCCTTTATGCTTGTAAACAAGCTTTATAAAGTAGGTTGTCAGTGTACAGAGAGTGTTAGTGTGGATTTTGGGCCTGCAACTGTGGTCATTCTTTCAGTCTTCTTGTCTTTCTCCTTTGAGTTGATTAGGAGGTCAATTTGTCCTTTAACAATAGTCTATCCTTATATCTCCTTGTACTAACCCCATACTTGAACACAATCTTTGCAACCAAACTTCTTTCGTGCTCGCATGAGTGGCTGCCATGTATTCTGCCTCTGTTGTTGATATTGCCACTACAAATTGTTTCTTACTCATCCAACTGATTACACCTCCAAATAGGTTAAACACATACCCACTTGTAGATCTTCTCTAATCTAGATCTCTAGCCCAATCTGCATCAACAAATCCACGAATATCCATAACTCTGTCTAGTCCCGGTCTTCCTTGGTAGCACAAACCATAATCACTAGTGCCACACAAATACCTAAAAACCTGCTTCACAGTTGTCCAATGCTCCTTCCCTGGTTTGGACATAAACTTGCTCAATAATCCCATTGCATGTGCAATGGCTGG
>APFE031491625.1:0-18147 GCA_000404065.3 Pinus taeda | reverse complement strand
AGAGGGAGGAGTCGAAGAAGCGAGCAAAAGAAGCTCACGGAAAAAAACATCACCACCATCTATTTTAGCCACCCACACGCACGGGCATTATGTATTCGTTTAAAATAATAAATGTGTTCATGTCAGTCAGATAATTTGTTCATTTGTTGGATGGTTCGTCCGCTAATCCAAATAAACATTGTATGGCGAATATTATATTGTTATCAAAGTAGAATGTCTGGAGCTTGTGATTCAGCGCCATTTCTATTATTTGCAGAGTTATGTATGAAAACCACCTCCTCCTTTTCTTTTCGCTTTGTTCCTTTCTTTCCGGGCAACAATTTCCCATATTAATACACCCCGCCTAAATATTTACTTGGTAACCTATTTTCGCAACTTACAAATTCCAGTGTGAGATTTGATTAAGAGTGACAGCAAAAACAAATTTCAACTTTAAAACCAATAAAATTGCGTACCAGCACATTTTTGTATTAGTATTTTGAAAGAAGGTTTAACGTCTCAAAAATAATTGTGTTATTTTTGTATTATTTATAAAGTATAATATTAAATTAAAATCTATTTATATTTTAATGTTTACCCGTCATTTAATATGATTTGGGGGTAGTAAATTTATAATGGCCATTATATTTATAATGACATCTCTATTACGAACCAACCTATGACATCTCTATTAAGAACCAACTTACATTGAAAATCAGCACGTTACTATATTAACTAGTTAACTTCCAATTTTTTTAATAAACATCATGCTAACATCTCTCAACTCTCATATTACGGAAGTTTGCCTATGCATAACATATTTATATCATTGTAAATTTAATTCCTACCGGAATGGATTTCTCAATCAAAAGAATGGTGTGAACAGTATGGTATTATGTATTATAATTTATTGACAAAAATTTTCAAATTGATTCTCTGGTTATTTCTATAAATTGGATAGTAATTATACTAATTTGATATAATGTATATATCATTTTCTTATATTTGGTTTCGTTTGATTAAATAAATTAGATTAAATAAAAAAATATCGATAAACAAATATAATAACTTGTCAAATAAACTAAATTTATCTATGCTTATGATTGTATCGAGGTTGTTAAAAGTATATATAATAAAAAAATAAAGTAAGAATATTCATTTAAATGAAAATTTAATCTACATAGTGTCTCATAAATCACCTTTTTTATTAAACATTGCTAACTTAAGATTTGCAAATTTCTTACCTAAGATAATTACTCTGTTAATTAAGTCTTTTATATGTCTTTGTATTTCATGAATGAAAAAAATGATTTCATGTTGGCTTTCCAAATATTCTACTAAAATTGTTCCCATTCATCTACTAATAAATGTCCACATTATGCAAGTATCTTGCTTTTCTAGTTTGCAACCATCTTCCACCTTCTTCTTCTACATCTATATCAATGTCAATAACGTGTCATCACTTAATTCTCACTCCATATTCCAACCTCCTCTTCTACATCAACTTTTCCGGTTTCTAGTTTTACATTTGCAAGTTCCTTGCAGATATGAGGAGAGGTAGGCCATCTTCCAAACTCTTCTTCTACATAAACATTTCCTGCTTCTCCTTTTACATCTGCAAGTTCTTTGCAGATATGAGGAGGAGTAAGACACACATATAAGACTATTGTTGACATCTCAGTCAAGGGACCACGAGCAAGAGAAAAAAAATGGAATGCACTTGGTTTTGATACTATAAAATTAATTTCTACAAATATATTCTTAGTTAAAATAAAAAGTATGTAATAAAAATCACATACATTTTATCATACATATCCAAATGTGGAACACTATATATCTATATCTATTATATCTATATTATATAATATATATATATATATTATATATATATATATATTTATATTCTTTGAACAATATATATCCCTAAGTACTATGAATAATTAAGGTATTTACCCTATATTAGAATATAACTATAGTTCTTTAACTAAAACTATAAAACCATGGGAAAAGCCATCATGTGCCACAAAAATACTTTTAGGAAAAGTTATGTGTTGATAATCACCAAAAGTGAATGCAAAAAACAACTCAAATTTTACAACCACCCCAATAGGGGGACCTACACCCCCCATTGAGTTGTGATAGTCATGCAAAGAATAAAACCCATATTCAACCCAACATTCTCATACTTCGTTTTCTTTGCATGCAATGGGTCATACGATTGCATGATAAGAAATCTAGGGCATTAATTTCCTTTATTTCTCTACACCAAGAGAACTTCTTAGTGCTGAAAAATTGTGTTATTAAATCTACAACATTCTTCAAAGTTTTTAATTTTTCCAGTAGCACGTTCTTGTCTTCTATCATAACTGTGATGAAGGATATTGAACATTAATATGCTTTTTTTTAATGATAAGTTGATTTCTTCACTATAGTTTTTTATACCAACCCAATACCTTCACACAATCTCTATAACCATATTTCTTCCTTTCTTGCATGAGTGGCTACCATGCATTTAGATTTTGTAGATGAGAGTGCCACTACTGATTGTGTTTTTCTCTTCCAACTTATTCTTCTAAAAAATAGGTTCAACACACGTTTGCTTGTATATCTTCTGCAATTCAAATCTCCAACCCATTCTACATTAAGAAAGACATGTATATCCAACACTCTATCTAATCTTGGTGTTCCTTAATAGAACAATCCATAGTTAGTTGTGCCAACCAAATACTTGAAAAACCTCTTTGCTTATGTCCAATTCTCCTTCCCTAGTTTTAACATATACCTCCTCAATACTCCCACTACATGTGCAATGTCTAGTCTAATGCATAACATTACAAGTGTAAAACTTCAAATTGCATTAGAATATAGAATAAATTACATATATTTCTCTTCATTCTTTATTTTAAGACATATATCCACTACATCTATAAAAATATTTGTTTTACTAGTTTATATTCTTACTTCTTAAACTAATATAACATTGCCTCTGCATATTTCCTAGGACTTAACCAAAATTTCTTGTTTTCCTAATTTCTTTTAATTTACATAGCCAATAAAAAATTTGTACCACCAAGGTCCATCATTTCAAAATAAAGAAGACAACTAAAACAATCCACTACATGAAACCGATTCCAGTGAAGAACTCTGGCACCGTCCCTTCGAAATCCATGCGCTTACGCTTAATTCTACCTTCTCCAGGCGACAAAACACCTTGTGCTTTATAGCATCGAAACCATCCTTTATAATTTGTGACTCCAAATAATCCGGTTGTAAGATTTTGAGATACAGAGATCTAGATCTGCAAAACAATAAACAAGCTTGCAAGAGAAGGAAGGAAGCGAGCAAGAATTGAGAAAAGAATGAAAAATCAATTCTACAATATTAGTTTTAAAATAAATACATAAAAGCAGCTAAGTTAAGCTTAGTTGTACATGCAATAACTAAAGCTAACTAAAGCTAAGTGTGCTTTATCTTATGTTAATGTGTACATGTGCCACATGCAAGCAATAAGTTAATTGGAACTAATCTAGGTGCATGTACACCAACACAGCTAGTCTAAGTGCATGTACACCAACACCCCCCCTTAAGCATAACTTAGGTGAGTGTGATGCAAAATGAATGAGTCCCGACAACACGGCCATTTTAGGTACCCATATACAATGCATAAAAAAGTAGGAAAGAGGGAAAACCCAGTGGGAAGAAAACCCCCCCTCAAAAGATAATGCAAAAGTAGAGAAAAGACAACTGCTAGGCAGTCATGTCCTTCACCCCGAGACGATCTGGCAGGAATCGAAACTTCTGCTCAGTGAAAGTCTTCGTGAAGATGTCAACAATCTGCTCGAAACTAGGACAGTACTGAAGATCGATGACCCCATCATGAATGAGTTCTCTAATGAAGTGCATGTGGATCTCGATGTGTTTAGTACGCTGCCGCTGCACTGGATCTCTGCAAAATTTTAGCGTACTTTGATTATCGCATCAGATGACAGTTGGATGATGGACACTAATCCCAAGCTCAGATAGGAAATGTTGTAGCCAAATTGCCTGAATAGTGGCATTGACTGTTCCTCTATACTCGGCCTATGCTGATGATAAAGCAATGGCAGCTTGCTTCTTACTTGATCAACAAATTGGGTCAGATCCCAAACTAAGTACATAACCGGAAGTAGACTTGTGATCAATGGTGTCGCCAGCCCAGTCTGAATCTGTGAACCCGATGAGATTCAAAGAATAATTGGCTGCATAATGAATCCCATAGGTGATTGTCCCCTGGAGATATCGAAGGATGTGCTTTGCAGCGTTCCAGTGTAACTCATGTGGCTCCTGCATGTATCTGGAAACTGCTCCGACAGCATAGGAGAGATCAGGATGGGAGTGAGTGAGATAAAGAAGACTTCCCACAAGCTGGCGATACAATGTGCAATCAACCAATGGTGTGTCTTTACCATTCTCAAGCTTTATCCCTGATAAGAAAGGTGTGGCTGCTGGCTTGCAGTCACTCATGTGAAATCGTACCAAAAGATCTCTGGCATATTTTGGTTGAGAAATGGTAATGCCAGAATCACGCTGATGGATCTCTAGTCCAAGGAAGAAATTTAGCAAGCCCATGTCGGTCATAGAAAACCTCTTATGCAATGCAGTTTTGATGTTAGTAATGACAGAAGTTGAACTACCCGTTATCAAAAGATCATCTACGTAGAGTACTATGATCAACAAGGAGTCAATTTTCTTCAGAAAATAAAGATTGGAATCAGATTTGCAGCTTACAAAATTTTGAGATAACAAATAAGAATCCATCTTCGCATACCATGCTCTAGGTGCCTGCTTAAGGCCATAAAGAGACTTCTTTAGTTTGCATACTAGAGATGAATTCTGCATGTATCCTGGTGGCTGCTCCATGTAGATTTCCTCCTTGAGATCACCATGAAGAAAGGCATTCTTCACATCCATATGATGTACCTCCCATCCTCTTGCTGCTGCAATGGAGAGAGCTAGCCGAATGGAATCCATTTTTGCCACTGGAGCAAAAGTCTCATCATAGTCAACACCATGTACTTGTTGAAAACCTTTTGCTACCAATCGTGCCTTATATCGACTAACTTGGCCATTTGATGCTTTCTTGGTTCGGTAAACCCACTTGCATCTCACAATTTTGCGGTTTGAAGGTAGCGGAACCAAATCCCAAGTCTAGTTCTCAATGAGAGAGTTATATTCCTCATCCATGACGGCTTCCCATTCAGGATGCCCATTTTCTTCTGCATAAGTTTGTGGATCAGATCCATGCATCATATAAGCATGCATGGGCATGGATGGCTCCATAGCTAAGAGTGCTGGCGGATCTTCCTCAAACAGAGGGATAGAGGCAGGATCATCAAGGATATCACTCATGTTGCGCCATTTTTGTGTTGAAGGTGGTCGAGAATCTTCCGAACTATGTGCAGAAGTATGATCTTGATGTTCAACAACTGGTGGTCTAACAGGGGTCACAGGAAGAGACTCATCGTCATCAGAATGCTGGTCTGAAGTTTCATCTGCATACTCATCAATGAGTGGTGATGGAAACTTGGTAACAAGTTCATCTACTGGTGCATGCGAAATATATTCGTCAAACTTTACACTCCTTTCAATAAAAAGCTCTTCAGTGTGGATATCAAGCAATCTGTACCCTTTGAATTCATCAGAATATCCAACAAACATGCATTCTTTGGTTTGAGGCTCCAAAGCCTTTCTCTTCTTTGGAGGAATGCGGGTCCATACTCGAGATCCAAAAATGCGGAAATGACTAACTTCAGGTTGCATGCCAGTGCAAGCCTCAAAAGGTGTTTTTCCAGTAACAGATTTATGAGGAGATATGTTCTGGATGTATGAGGCACAATTAATAGCTTCGGCCCACAATTTCGATGGAAGAGATCTTACATGCAACATGCAATTAGCCATCTCTTTCAAGGATCGATTTTTCCTTTCAGCCACGCCATTTTGCTGTGGAGTGTAAGGAACTGTATGCTGCAACTGTATGCCTGCTTCATCACAAAGATTCTTGATATCTTTGTTGACATATTCCGTCCCATTATCTTTGCGAAGTATCTTGATGCATTTTCCAGACTGATTTTCTGCATGCGCTTTGAAAATCTTTAGATGTTGAAAAACTTCAGACTTGAGTTTCAAGAAGTAAACCCAAGTGAATCTCGTGTAATCATCTATAAATGACAACACATATCTTGCTTTTCTCATTGAAAGCACCGGAAATGGACACATGAGATCACTGTGTACAAGTTCCAAAGGTGAAGAGGCTCTCCATGCATGCCCCTTCTCGAATTTTTCTTGTGGATGCTTTCTAAGAGCACATCCATTACAAACACCATCTGAAAATTCAATGGTTGGCAATCCTTTGACCATCCCTTGCTTACTAAGCTGTTGCATATATCTGAAATTCAAGTGCCCAAATCTCTCGTGCCAAATCCTACTTTCTTCATTTGCATGCACAAGTAGCAAAATAGAATTTGATTGAGGAACAAAATCATAAAATGTATACAGATGAGATTGATCATTTACCTTTCCAGATGCAATCTTCAAATTGGTTTGCATGTCATAAATGCTCACGGAATCTGGGGTAAATTCCACTTTCCTTCCGCTGCCTGTGTGTGTCAACTGATACACTGAGAGAAGATTCACAGAAAGCCTTGGAATATGCAAGACATTTTCAAAAATTCCATCTTCGAATTGCACTCTTCCTTGTCCAGTTGCTGCAACTGCAGAATTATCCCCCATGAGATTGGGAGGACCTGAGTATGCATGTAGAGAAGAAAATGATTCCTTTGAAGAAGCCATATGATGTGAAGCTCCTGAATCGATGATCCATTCTTGTGGTGTAGAATGAAGAGCAATCAAAGGATGCTCGTTACCTCTTGGATTTGGTGCTTTTTCTCCAGACTTCTTCTTAGCATTCTCAGGAATGTGGTTTCCAAGATTGTGTTGTTGGAGTGTCTGCGCCATAAGATCTATAGTCTTCTTCATGCATGCAGATTCAGGATGAAAACCACGACGACAATAATTTCACATTGATTGCCCTTTCGTTCCTTTCCTTTCCTTTGAGCCAGATGATCCATCAGGGGGTTTGGGATGTCCTCCCTTTCTTGGATCAGGATCCTTCTTCCCTTTTCCTTTCTGATGGTCTTTGGAATTTGCCTTTCCTTTTGCATGCACAGTAAGTGCATGCGCTTTGGAATTTTTAAGTGTGCCCATTTTGATGAGCTTATCTTGCTCATGCATCAAAGACTGAATAAAAGAATCCAGTGAGGGCATCTTCCAAGCTGCACCAGTTGCAGATCTGACAGTGTGGAATGTAGAGACGAATACTGCATACTCTGGACCAAGTTTTGATAAAATCGAAAGAATCAACTGATTTTCTTGCTTGGATTTGTCGATCCTGCATCCTTTCAGCTGAACCAACAAGGCTTTATACGTTGTGAAAAAATATTGAATGTTCTCAAAGTTTCTCGGATCTAATGAGTTTAACTCATTTTTGAGATGTGACCTTGCATTTCATCATGTTTTCCAAACAATCCTTCCAAACTTTTCCATACTTCATTTGGAGTTGAACATGATTCAACATGAAATAGCAGTTCCGGAGAAACAGATAAGCATAGGATGCCAAAGGCCTCGTCCATGCGATTGAAATATCTTGTTTTCTCCATTGCCGATGTTGGTTCAACTTCTGTTTCCATGGTTATTCGAAATAAGCCTCTACTTCTGAGATGAAGTTGAATCTTTGGCTTTCATTTGAAATAATTATATGGAGTGAGAATTGCCGATTGTGGAAACTCCAATTTAGACTCCATTCTTTGTTGTTGCTTCAATCTTCTGAACATGCAAATAAAATTGCTTTTGCACTGATTACGAATCCCAATGCTCTGATACCATGTAAGATTTTGAGATACATAGATCTAGATCTGCAAAACAATAAACAAGTTTGCAAGAGAAGGAAGGAAGCGAGCAAGAATTGAGAAAAAAATGAAAAATCAATTCTACAATATTAGTTTTAGAATAAATACATAAAATCAACTAAGTTAAGCTTAGTTGTACATGCAATAACTAAAGCTAAGTGTGCTTTATCTTATGTTAATGTGTACATGTGCCACATGTAAGCAATAAGTTAACTAGAGCTAATCTAGGTGCATGTACACCAACACAGCTAGTCTAAGTGCATGTACACCAACACCGGTCATGGGGTCCTTTGAATTTCATGGCAAATGAAAAAAACCCAACCAGAGATTATATAGACACACCCAATTTAAAATGAGACCGGGGTTATCGCAGACCCAATTGGCACAAATCACCCAACAGACTAACAAACATAGGTCCCGCCTTCTTGTAAAAGCAGCACAATTGTTTTTGCACGAAATTCGCTACTTCTAAATATTATAATTACAAATCGAGGGGAAATTTCAGGATTCATTTTCTGTTCTAAACGAGAATGAATTTCAGAAGAGTGATGCTCCTACATCATAATTCCACATACATTTGAATCTGGTGCTCATACATTCTAGTTTTCAGATGATTTTACACTTCAACTAAACACAATTTCAAATTCGAGATATAAATCAAGATCTTTACTGAACTGTGTAAATAAAGACAACTAATAATTTAATTTAATTTTATCTAAAAAAAATTCTCATATTTTACTAAATAATTTAAATCCAGCTTGTATAAAGTTTTAACCACTTAAAATATTGTAACCCAACTCTTATAGAACTCCTAACAGGTTGATATATGCACACCTAATTCAAACATAATTTGAAAAACATATTGTATTATAAAGCGCACCAATTTTGAAAACTAATGCTTCAAAAAAATATTGTAAAACTTATTTGAAATCTAATTCTCAGATACCCTAACTACCCTAACATTGGGATCATTTTAAGTTATAAACTGGTTCAAATTTCTGAAAATGACAACGGGGACTTTTAACCAACTCAATAACCAGGGATTTGAGATTTTTCTTTGTTGGTCGTAATCATGGACATCAACCAAATATCCGAAATATATTAGAGATGTGCTTTCTAATCATAAAGGTCAGTGGCTATATATCCTCTTCCGCTGATCAACAGAGTCATTTGAGACTATTTAAATTAAAATTAATATCATTATGAATTTTCCAATTTCTAAATTCGAATTTAAAACCTTCGGTGGCGTTGGCCTGCAACCCGTGAACGAGCGACTGCGGTAAAAGGACCTCTGCATCGCATTCTTCCCCTTTATCAAAGGTTGAATTATTTGGATGCGGATTTCTCTCGCTTTCGATGTTTTCATTTCTTATCACATTTATAAAAGTAGTCACACCTTTCCGTTTATTCTATGACAAAAAAATATAAGATAATAAAATAGCAACTTTGAGTTCAGAGCAGACGGGTTTGACGGTTAAGGATGCCGAATAAGTTTATATATATATAATATTAAAAAATATGAAAAAATATATAATAATATAATAAGTTTTATTTTATAATATTTTGATTTTTTTTTTATTATTATTTAGTTTATTATCTTAGATTTTAGATTTAATATCATTATTATAACCATCAAATTATGGAAATCAATAAGATCAAAAGCGAAGCAAGCAAAGGTACACAAAAAAATTTGACTTGGTTGACTTGGAACTTCACTACTAAGAAAACATTGTGTGAGAAGGTGAGGCTTATCCGCAGCTCAATTATGAAATGAAAGTACAAAGAAATGGGGTACACAATATAGAGTTGGTGTGGACACTATGTAAGTTTTAAACTTTTATAATAAAATAATGTATACATAGATTCTTTATAAATATGAAAGTGAACAATGATAATCACACAATACATAGAGATTTATCCTATAAACCCTTAATACAGAAATCAACAAATGTTTAGAGCCACATTTTTAACTCTGATTGTATTTTTCTAACCGTTTACAATATATTATAAGATCCCATGGCATCCAAAACCCTAATTTCTTAATCTAGAGTGTATTCCTTAATCGAAATTGCATTATAAGGCTAAAAAATTAGGGGTTGAAAAACACAAAAAAGGGCCACAAGTGACCTAAAACAACCAAAAGAAAATTCCTTAACGACCACACCCCCAATGTCTATCTACCCTCCTTGCAACCCAACTTGCGCCCATTCCAATGTATAGTACATGGGTTAATTATGCAAAGAATATAACACATACTCAACATTATCCCACTTGTTGTATTCCTCGCACACAACGGGCTCAACAAGCACATGGTCAATAATCTAGGGTAGAAATGCTCATTTATCTCCACACCAAGAAAAATTCTTAATGTTAACAAACATTGTCAGCAAAGCTACAAGATTATTCAAATTGTAAACTTTTACCAACAACATTTTTTTGTCTTCAACCATCTCTCTCACAGAGTCATGTTGAACATAGATATGCTTTGTCATAAAATGATAAGTTGGGTTCTTTGCCAAAAACATTGTGCTACAAATGTCACAATTTAACCTTATAGCTTGTTGTACAAATACAATAATTGTAACAAACAACTTCCTTACTTGCATGTGTGGTTCCATGTATTGAACTTCCACAGTTGAAAGAGTAATTACAAACCATATGTTATTCATCTAACTAACTCATAATTACATAATACATAGAGATTTATCCTATAAACCCTTTACACAAAAAATCAACAAATGTTCAGAGCCACATCTTTAACTCTCATTGTATTTTTCTGGCCCTTTACAATATAACATAAGATCCCATGGCATCCAAAACGTTGATTTGTTAACCTAGATTATATTCTTTAATCGAATTGCATTACAATAGGCTAAAAAATTAGTGGTTGAAAAACACTAAAAGGGGCCACAACTCAGCTAAAACAACGAAAAGGAAATTACTTGATGACCACACCCCCATTGTTTGGACAAGGGGAGTCTATCTACCCTCCATGCAATCCCACTTTCTCCCATTCCAATGTATAGTACATGGGTTAATTATGCAAATAATATAACACATATGCAACATTATCCCACATGTTGTATTCTTTGCACACAACAGGATTAATGAGCACATGGTCAGTAATCTAGGGTAGCAATGCTCATTGTTTTTCTACATCAAGAAAAATTCTTAATGTTAACAAACTTTATCAGTGAATCTACAACATTACTCAAAGTGTCAACTTTTACCAACACTTTTTTTGTTCAACCATCTCTCTCACAAACTCATGTTGAACATCAATATGCTTCGTCTTAAATGATAAGTTGGGTTCTTTGCAAAAAAAATTGTGCTACGAATGTCAGAATCTAACCTTATAGCTTGTTGTACAAACACAAAATTTGTAACCAAACAACCTCCAAACTTGCATGAGTGGTTCCATGTATTCAACTTTTATAGTTGAAAGTGTAATTTCAAACCATCTCTTGTTCATATAACTATTTTTTTATCCCAATATGTTAGATAGATAACCACTTGTAGATCGTTTGTGATTTACATATATGTAAACCAAGTCCCAACCCCTTATCCATCCTAGGTCATGCAAGGGTTACCTGTGTGACCTAATCTCTAAGGTTTGTTATGAAGATGGGGTTACAACAAACTCATTTTCTGAAGTCTTCAAAACTTAAAATAAATACAAGCATTGTGTTTAGTTAGTCGAGAGCTTTCCAATGATATAAATTTTATCTCAATCCGAGCCTTGAACTGAAAGCTATGCTCATTAAAATTTTTGGCCCATTAAAAGAGGCCAAGTCATCACAAGTGGCATTGCCACAACATCATTATGAGTTCCACAAGCACCAAATTGTGGCGGGTCAGGTTTATGCAACCAAATACCCAACAAACCTTGTAGACTGCAATGCATGCTTTGGGTGCCATTCTTTTGGAGATTTCATGTGCATACTCCATCATGTTGGCTCCATCATCAAAATATCCTCCGATGATGGAAGTGGTTTGAGTGCCATGGCCTTGTCAGTCCCGCAGGAAAGAATTTCCACTATCTAGTTCAAGAGGCTAAATGTGTCTTCATAGCGTCTGTAGAAACATCGTGCTCAAACTAGTACAACCGCACCAACTTAATAATAAACATCCTGAAATGTTAGCATATAAAAATGTGAAAATATTAATAATTATTTTGAAATTCTATATTTAAAATTAAAAAGGGTGTAAGATTTAGAGTTTTCTTTTTTTTGTGCACCTAAATTTTTGGTAGAAATGAATATTTGTTTGTCATCGTTATGTTGAATGTAATAAAATTTATTTATTTATTTGTACTTTATAAATAAAAATTTATGATTATTTGTGTTATTAATTTTTTTTTGAAATTATATAACTGATTTTGGATTCTAAAATATAATTATGACCGTATTTTTGGCTCTATTATTCTGGAGACGATCCTCCCAAATCTTCTATTCATTTGTGTATGGCTGCACCTTTTGGGGCAATTGTTAGCTATAAAATTATATGTTAATGGTAATACACTGGTTTATCAATAGCACATGTTAAAAAAAATTATGCTGGCGCAAAATTGGGCAGGAGTGAAAGCCTGTCGCCTTCGAGCCACCAATAGGTTATTTCAGGTGGCGTGATTTCTCTTGAATAACGATGATGACTACATATGTGGTTAGCAACTAGAGATGGGCCACCAATAGGTTATTCCAGGTGGCGTGGTTTTTCTTGAATAACAGTGATGACTGTATATGTGGTTAGCAATTAAAGATGAATTGTCCTCATTGTTGGTTTGACAAGTGAGTTAGGATAGGTTTTACCACCTATATGAAAACTCATAATAATTTTTAAAAATCTTAAAAAATTATTTAATATTAAAAATTAAATTAAAATCTTATTATTTATTATTAATTAAGAAAAGATAATATATATTGAGTTACATATATATTTAGATGAAAATAAATAAAATAAATAAACAAATTAAACAATTTATTGGAGCCAACCTTTTGAACCCTTCATTGTGGTTCATCATCGAGACAAAGGTGGAACATCTGATCTAACATTAACAATATATATAGATGACAATATATATGTGGAGATACTTCAAAAAAATATAAATTGATCGGTTAGAAAGTCAAAAATAAAAATTAAACGTTATAAAATCAAAATAGCTACAAACATGTAAAAACATCCTCATATATAAAATATAAATAAATAAATAGATAATAAATTACAAAATAAATAAATAAGTATTAACATTGAATAATTAAGAATCATACAAATTTTCAAAATAAACAAATTTAAATAAAATAAGCCTAAGAAATTCAAGAATTTTGCATTTATCTCTCTCTCTCTCTATATATATATTATAAATATATAAATAAATTATAAAAATGTAAATTAATTAAATAATAATATTAATGTTTAGTCCAAAGTTTGGCTCCAATAAATTATTTGATGTGATTTTTCCGGAAATTTTCACTCTAAACCATATGGATCACAAACTTGAGAAAATTTAATAATTATTATTTAATTAATAAACATTTATTTTTAATCCTAATTTATTCATATATTTCCTTATAATAGTATAAATTATAATATATTTTATTTAAGTTTTAAATTAAAAGAGCAATAATAAATTTCTTCTTTAATAATTATTATTAAGCAAATTCTTTTTAGTAGAAATTAACATAAGAGAAATTTTTTTTCCGGACGTCATCAAGACAAGATTTGAAGACATAGACCATGGGCAAAGCTTAAATTTAATTTTTTAGTGTAGTTCAATTTTTTTACTAATATATGTTTATATGTTTTTATTAAAAACATTAAACATAGTTGAAAAATTTTCGTCATGCATATATATTTAGTTACATATATATTTAAATGAAAATAAATAAATTGAAAACTAATTAATTAATTAATTTTCTCCTAACTCTTGGTCCAGTTAAATGTAGTTGTGGTCTAGTCAAATGTAGTCATTGGTCCACTTAAATGTAACTGTGGTCTAGTCAAATGTAGCCATTTTCTTCAGTCAAAAACAGCTATTTCTTTCTAGCAGTTAGAATGAGTGGTCTCTCTATTTAATTTGTTGCCATTATCTGATTCTAAACATGTAAACAAATAAAAAAACATATATTAAAAACTTAATATAAATCACAGAAATCTTAATTCAATAAAAACAATATAATAAAAAAGCTGAATTGCAAAATCTGATTGTTTCTTAGTTCCTTCCTCGGAAATATAACCATCTTTTCAATGAAGTTTTTAGGTTGTCTTCAAATTATAACAGCGCCTTACGAACATTGATTTTGATGATCGATACACATTCAATTGTTAAATGGAAACCATGTTATGATTTGAAAACCGTATGCTTTCTTGGGTATGGATCGGGAGTTTTAGAAAACATAAATATAAAGGCAGGAGGTTTCAACCGTGAGCTGCAGCATTGACTAGTGGTTGTCTACACTTTCTGTTGTGACGGTCAACACACGGCTATATTGGAATTTTTATAATTTGAACTAGTACACCTGGAAGGTAACAACCTTCTTTACCAAACATTGAATCTATAGAGGAAGATTCTAACGGGTTATAATTTTGTAACGGCTATAGAATCGAAGAAGATCTAAAGAGTAGGAAAATTTTACTGGAGTTGAAATTCATTGATATTTTAAAACCATTAGCGTGTTTTCTCTAATTTTAGCTCATCGCTATGCGTGCGTGAGACCAGACCTGAACTTCATTATGCCTAGACAACGAAGCAAAGATTCGGGTGTCTACGAGTTATAGTCAAATAACTTCTCCCGTTCATTCAACCTGAGTATCAATTTTCTGCAAAAATGTCGAGCATGAACATTTATTTCCCAAAGCCAAGGAGTATAGTTTTTGACATCCATGAGGACCTGGGTTTTAATTTAGAAGGGTATGTGAACCAAGGGGCCAACATTTGTATTCGTCTGATGGGGCAAACACAAGAGAAAATGAAGACTAATTCTCAGGATCTTCATAACTCTACAAAATTATTTTCACTACTGTCTATATTGGAGCAGACCACAGCAGAGGTTTACTAATGGGAAGATGTTTGAAAGCACTGCTAGCTTTTCTGTGTACAGCAGTCTGTCGAGTAAACCCTGTGGTTTTCTTCTTCTATTTTTGAATGCTTTGAGTACCTTGAAGAAATTCTCTTCAAAGTAAAGAAGAGGAAAATCGTACAGCCAAAGCTTCCTGTGCACGACCCAGCAGGGAAAGTCAAAACAAAATGGTCTTGAATGGTCCATGGAAGAAGAGAAGCGATTAGAATTACAACACCAGAAACTGCTAGGTAGCGTAAAGTTTATCTTAATGAACATGAATAAGGAGACGAATCCCCTTAAAATAAAATCCAACAAAACGTTGGGCTCTTAAACCAAGTACCAACCACCTTCCCATTCTAAATTGGGGTTTCTTCTCAAAGCCAATGATGTCGAGGCCACAACAGTCACATGGATGCATAGTAAATATTTAGATAGTTGGTATGTTTTGCTTTTATGTGTAGAAAATAACAGCTATTCGAATTATTCATATTGTCAGGTACGTTGCGTTGCCAATAGGTGCCAGGGTTGGAATTTAAAGATTTGGACAAGCCAAATACATTTTTCGACAGTTCTATTGAAGATTGTTGACCATTGTGAACGCTTTTTAAATCATAGAGGGACAAATCTACCTGACAGATTTCATCATGGTCGCTGCAGCTTTAGGGATTGGGCTTTTAGTTAGTTCATCATACAAATGTAAAAAGTAGATTATTGATAATTAAGTCCATGTTTATTCTCTTTCCATCTTATCTATTAGATAAAAATAATATCATATTCAAAAATAGAAAGCATTGAATCAATCATTAATTTTTTTTTATATAATATTTAATATTTTCCCCATAATCAACTGATATCTTACTTTTATAATAATAAGCTCCTAATACTCCAAATTCAACAACACTTCGCTCCTGGACCTGACCTGTTTTTACGCCAACTTACTTTAATGTTAGCCTCTCCGAGTCAATACGAAACTTGTTTGCAATCTTGCATTTGTTTATTATTGTGGACAACAATATCGAACCAGTTTTTCAAGGTATTTGTGATGCTTCCAAGGTCTGGTAGGTTTTTCAATTGCGATACATTTGTTGGTTGTTTTGGGCAGCGATGTCCAACCATTTCTCCCACTAATCTGTGATGCTTCCAAGGCCTTGCAGGTTTTTCAAAGTGCGATTGAAACAACGGATGGATGGTTATGCAATACCATAAAGTTGTGAGGCCTTCGACGCTTTTCAAAACGAGTATTGAGATTTATATATTTCGTATACGTGTTTATATGTATTAGAAAAAATGTCACTATCCGTTGCTTTTCAAAGTGAAATCTGACTTTTAATCATTCATATATAAATAAAATAAATAAGTCAAATAGCTGTTATTGAGAAATAGAGATATTGAACTTGCTGAGTCAATTTCTTTGCAGGAGATAAAGCAATGGATCTCAAGTTCCGCTGTTGAAGAATTTTGGAAACAATGACGTGGGTTCTCTTGGGCGACTGGTGATTCCTAAGGAGAGTTTGTTGCAAATACACGTTCCTGTATGATATGGTGAAATTATTTCTACCAAATGTTTCATCATTTTATGCACATCAGTTTATAATCATCCTTGTAGCGTGCTGAATGTTTGAGGTTATAGATAGCATTGATCTATATAGTAGCATTTATAGACACTGGGTCAAAAAATAAGATACATTTAAGCCCATACGATGGAACTGAGAATAAATTATGTGCGTTTTTTTCTCAAAGATCAAGTGCCATTGTAGCAATTGAGTTTTAGTCAGAGGTTGTTTTGATGTTTGAATTAGCGACTATCTGATGGAAAAAATATGGCCAAAAAAATTCAAATTAAACGAACGTTTTTGCGAAGCAATTTTGTAACTTAGTTATTATTGTGATGTTAGAGGCTATTTCGAGTCAAAAGAATCTTGGACAGAAATCAGACCACATTTAAGGGCCGTTTTCATGCACATCACTTGCCCTCACCTTTCACATAATAATTTGGATAGATTTCCATCCAGGGATAATGAATTATGTTAACACATTCTTATGTAATTCATCAATGGGGTGCGTCTGCTTTATTTACTAGCCATCATAAAATCACATACACTTCATCATCAATTTTATCTCTATTGCAAGGAAGGCATTGTAGTATTGTATGCTCTTGGCCTGTATGCAATTTACTTCAAAATCTTTTGGAACATTTTAAACTTTATGTGGATCTACATTATTTGGCAACGAGATAGATTTTGCTTAATAGGTAATCTTGTGGAGGATCTCATATCAATGAAATATGACCACCAACAGTGGCTCAGGCCCATACATGGGACCACGTTGGGGAAATGGAGGGCCAAAAATAATAAATAAGGAAATGGCGAAGTGATCACTGAAGTGTATGGAAATAGCCCTGCTGGGACTTGCTGGCTACACTAACAGAAGAGAACTTATCAGAAAAGAAAGAATTATCCATCCAGGCTTC
The DNA here is from genome assembly GCA_000404065.3 of Pinus taeda. Classification (NCBI taxonomy): domain Eukaryota; kingdom Viridiplantae; phylum Streptophyta; class Pinopsida; order Pinales; family Pinaceae; genus Pinus; species Pinus taeda. The sequence goes on along the minus strand of APFE031491625.1, from coordinate 697 downwards.
ATCCATCCATATGTTTTTAGAGTGAGGTATTTCGTTGCCTTTATCCTCCCATCCAACTTGGGAGGCGAAATCTTTGAAGCTTTTTTGGTTCCCAATTTCTTCGCTTCCAAGAAAGTCGATAGTAAACTACACTATCTTTTTGGCTTCGGACATACATAAAAATGAATGGACGCCTTTGTCCGATGAGGTTATAGGCCCGGAAACATCTGCTTTTACTTTTTCGAGCTCCATCTCGCTATATGTATGAAAGGGCTCTTACATAATTTGGTATTGAGATCCCAACAATTGAAAATGGATACCCTAGCTTGAAAATGGAATGAAGTATGATACTATTCAAAACAACCCGAGATGTAATCTTACGCTGAAATTCCTGTTGGGGTCGTTACAATTAAATTTTCATTATAAATTATCCTACCTAATACAAATACAAAGGTTAGTATTAGGGGATGACGGCCGCTTTGTGTATATTATTTTTGTTTGGATGATATTGATGCATCAATATTATATTATATGTCCCTTAAACATAGAAATATTATGGCTCTTACACCTCAATGCAAGAAAATACAAAGGCCTTCAAGAAGATATCATCTTTAAAAACGTCTTAGTAAAACAAAATTTTAGTTATATTATGTTGTATGGAATTATGTAACTTTGTGTATTACTTTTACATCTTGAGTTTAATTGGCTTTTAAATGAA
>APFE031491612.1:0-29842 GCA_000404065.3 Pinus taeda | reverse complement strand
TGGATAATAGAAATGGCGCACAACAATGCTTTCACATCCTCATCCTTTCTTGAGAGTGCATCTCCCACCACATTTTGCTTCCCTTTTTTGTAGATGATTTCAAAGCATAACCCAACATCTTTGTGACCCACTTTTGTTGCTCTTCAGAGGATAATCTTTGTTCTAAAAAGTATTTAAGGCTATCATGATCTGTTTTTACCTTGAAGTGTCTTCCCATAAGGTAGGGTCGCCATTTCTTAAGTGCATGGAGTATTGCCAACATTTCCTTCTCATAAATAGCTTTGTGTAAAAACTTTCCCTTGATTGGACAACTTTAAAAAACAATGGGTCTTTCATCTTGCATTAGAACAGCACCAATTCCATTTCCTGAAGCATCACATTCCACAATAAAGGTTTTTGTGAAGTCCGATGTAGCTAAGACCGATGCTTGGCACATTTCCTCTTTAATATGTTCGAAGGCGTTTGTTGCTTCTAGAGTCCATGAAAATGGATCTTTCTTCAATAATGTTGTTAGCGGTGCTGCTATTCTCCCATAATTCTTAACAAACTTGTGATAATACCTCATGTTGGATATTATCCTTTAAAGTCCCTATGAACACATCAATCCTATGCTCTTTTATAATATCTTTTACCCTTATGTTCAATTTTTGGAACTCCTCAATGTGCTCCATTATTGAACCCTTTTGTTTGAGACTTATCAATTGGTTAAAAAAAGTGTTGCTTTTTGTATCCTCATAATGTGCTATCAATTCTTCCATAAAAATTACGCAAGTGATAATTTGTTTACGAGAGTAAAGCCATTGATACAATACAAATTGATTTGGTCCCAAATATAAAGTTGCAATACGTACCTTTTGTGTGTTTTTCACATTATTGAGATCGAAAAATTGCTCCATCTATAATATCCATGTTGCAAGATCCTTGCCATCAAACTTCCTCATATCGATTTTTGGAATATGGTGGGTCTTCGATCCAACGTTAGAGTCTATGAAATCATGATTAAAATTTCTTTTGTTCACATCATGATTTTCCTTTACTACCCTTCCACCATTAGTAAGTATTTCTTGTAGAAAATTTGTCAAATTTGTCTTCAAATCTGCCATGCCTGTCTTCAAATTTGTCTTCAAATCTATCTTCAAATTGTCCATCTTAGCTTCCACATCATTCATCTTAGCTTCTACATCTTTTTTTAAACCATCCACCTTAGATTTTGTTAATTTTTGTGCGAGTGACATTTGTTGCACTTGGTCTCGTAATTTTGATATATCATGTTGCATTTATTCCTCTTCTTCATAAGTCATGCTAGAGATTTCAAGTTGCTTACTAGGTGTTTGCATTTTCTTTCCTTGGGGCATCTGTTACCAATAATAATGCTCTACTATGCCCTTTGAATTCCTTCAAAATAATTTTTCAAATCAAGCGTAGGCAAAAATTTAAAAAAATCTACACACCTTTTTTCACTTTGTAGGAGCACGATATTGCCTCTGATGTATCTTTGTAATTTCAGATCCTCCAATTCTAAAATTGTGACCTATGGTAGCCCTCTGTGTCCTCTTTCCAATGCCACTAGTCCGGTCCAAATTGGATTCTCCAAGGAAGAGTTATGCCAAATCTCCCATAGTGACTTGATTATAGACTAGTTCAGTAGAGCAAACTTGTATGACGTGCCATATGTCCCTTTTTCCGCCTTTGGCTCTGAAAAATATATACAAGAAACTACAGTCCGTCCTCTTTCTGTGCCTTCTTACGAAATTTCAATTTGATGCTCAGAGCGAAAGTTATGATGATTTTCCCAGGTCACCTGTTTAGAATGTAATTCAGAAGTCTCCAAAAAGACCAACTTCCTCAGATCATATCTTCATAAATATCTCGTGAAAATCTCTGAAATTCGAACTCGAGGTTCAGTGCGATTTTGTCTCGAATGATTTTTTTTCTGCTTCTGAAACGTTACAGAAAAAAAAGTTATAGTGAAAATACCACAATGACCTATTTGGAGTAGCGAAACCCTAGAATCCAAAGCTTTGATACCAAATGTTATGAAACCAACTCACAAAAAGATAGAAACGATAGATCAATGCCTTAGAATTCAACCCTTTCTAGGGGCAACCTCCTTTACATTACACAAATGAATGATTGTTTGATGATTCAAATGACAAAACCTTCTTTCTATATATAGGAGTCTAAGCAGTCACAATATAACCCAGTTGACCTAACAATAATAATATAAAGGCACAAAAATAACAATAGAGGGATTCTATGGGGCACAATAATAAAAATATGGGGACAATAGGGGCACAACAATATTAATAAGGGATACAACTACAATAGTAATGGGGTAATCACTAGTATTATAGGGACCTAACACTAATGAACTAGACAAGATGTTTTATGTTCTAGATCAACATTGATACTCTTGATTTCTTCAACTCTGCTTGTTTCTTTGTTTTCTTTCCCAAGTCAAGAAATGCTCCTTTGTATCACATTGACCATTCATGGACAACAACGATGGAAGCTTGTATATTCCTAATACTTTTGAAAAATTCTTTACATTTCTGCTACAATCCATGCAAGTGGAAAACTACCATATGCATAGTAACAAGCTCCTCATAGAGGTTCCACATGGTCTCTCCAAGTGTCGATACTTTAGAAAGTATCTCTACCTTCATTTCCTCCAGATAGAACTATGTAGAAGTTATGTTCTAAGTTGCTACGCGAAGCTATTCTACCTCTTGCCTAACAACCCACAATTTTTTTCCAATTTCTTATTCTCGACCACCAAGTACTCATGATTGATTTAGCTACACCCATGAAGGCCAATTTGGCTGTGACAATTTCATCAAGATTCTTCCTGGTGTCTGCCACTTTCACCTTTTCTCTAATGAATGCAAGTGATACAAGGTCATCCGGAAAATGCTTCTTATAAGCATGTACAATATTCTTCTGAAGTTCATTGTACGATAGATTGTACGTGTCCATAACCAAATTGTCATCAAGAGGAGAAACTTCCTCTTCCTCGCTTGGAGCTAACTCTATTGCTGGTGGTGGTAGAGATTGAACGGTGACCTATTGTGTACTTGGCTTCAGGTTGACACCTTGATTTTTAGCTCTATTCTCTCTTCCATATCTATAATATCTATCAACTCTTAAATCTGCTGAGCAAGCTCCTTATCATGAATCTTTACACTCTCCTCCTCTGCTGGTGGTTAGTTTTATTCTTTCTCTTTAGGTTGTTTCTGTATCGTTTCTTATGTTATTGTGCTTTGCCTCTCTTCTTCTTCCTGCTTCTTCTTCTCTTCTTGTTCTTTCTTTTGTCATTCAAGAAGGCCATCACATCGGATCTAGGAGGATGGTTTTCCAACTGGACATTTGGGAATTCAATGAAGGTATTCTCGTGGAATGGTGTTTCTTGCCAGAACAACACTAATAAAGTTATTTCCCTATTACTTCCTTGGCGATACTTCGAGGGTACTCTTTCGCCAACTCTGGGCAACCTTTCCTTATTGTGTACATTGGATCTTTCATATAATCTTTTCAATGGAATAATTCTGCCAAAGTTTGGGCAGGTCAAAGTGTTGGAAATGCTTAATATCAACAAAAATCGTCTCAATGGTACTCTATCTCCATCTCTTGGCAGCCTCTCCTTACTGCGAACTTTGGATATTTTAGAAAATGATTTGACCAGGACCATACCAATGGAATTGGGTCATTTAGTGAAGTTGAAATATCTCGATTTATCCTAGAATTCTCTCACTGGAAGTATCGCAAATTCTATGAGAAATTTCACATCCCTACAAGAATTTTTCATTTACGAGAACAAGTTGATTGGTCACATCCCTCCAACTCTAGACAGTTGTACACAACTATTATATCTTTCCTTTTATGCCAACTCTTTGAGCAAAATAATTCTGGTGGAATTCGGCTTGCTGCAGAACCTAGAGGACCTATCTCTAGGTGGAAACCACTTGATTGGAATAATCGCAGTGGAATTGGGCTCATAACAGAACTTACAACAACTGGATCTACATTCAAACAACTTGAGTGGAAGAATTCCAAGAGAATTGGGCTTGTTGTAGAACTTAGAGAGGTTGGATTTGTCATCCAATAACTTGAGGGGAAGAATTCCAAGAGAATTGGGCTCGCTGCAGCAATTAAAGAGGTTGGATTTGTCATCCAACAATTTGAGTGGAAGAATTCCAGAAGAATTGGGCTCCTTGCAAAACTTAGGGATGCTACATTTGTTATCCAACAACTTGAGTGGAAGAATTCCATGAGAATTGGGCTCGCTGTAGAACTTATAGAGGTTGGATTTGTCATCCAACAACTTGAATGGAATAATTCTAGGAGAATTGGGCTCGCTACAGAAATTAGAGAGTTTAGATTTGTCATCCAACAAATTGAGTGGAAGAATTACAGTAGAATTGGGCTCGTTGCAGAAATTATTGAACCTACATCTTTCATCCAACAACTTGACTGGAAGGATTCTCACATCTCTAAGGAATTGCATAATGATGTCGGATTTGTTATTGTTTGACAGCAAGCTTAGTGGAAAAATCCCTGAGAATATTGGCAAATGTGTCTATATATCAATGTTAGATTTATCCAAAAGCTTGTTGAATGCAAATATTCCCACATCTTTACAGCATTGTACATGGTTAAGTTGTGTCAATATGTATGAGAACAAATTTAGCGGACCCCTAAACATAGTCTTTCCAATTTTCTTGTAGGTTTTCTCTGCTCATTCCAATAGTTTTTCCGGGAATATTTCATCATATTTCGCCAATTGCACCAAACTTCCAGCACTATATTTAAGGGAAAATAAATTGATAGGTTAGCTTCCTAAACATTATGCATCTTTTCAATCATTACGAGTTTTAAGTGTTGGTTATAATAACCTTCAGGGTGGTATTTATAATAACCAATCATTCTTTCAAAAAAATTCAACAAAGACTAGACTAAGATAATTGCGCCATCTAGTCAAGTTAGAATATCTCTCCTTATTCATTAGTCTTATGAATTGAAGTATTGAACTTCTTTGATAAAATGCACCTCTCTCTAAGTATTGGACATTTATTTTAACAATCTTATTGGTCACGTCCTTCAAACTCTAGGAAATTACACTTAGACATCAAGTATTGGTTTTTCTATAAAAAAAAATAAAGTGGAATATTTCTAGTTCAATTTTATTTTCTATAGAACTTAGAATCTGTTATCTATATTCAAAAACATGTTGGGCTAAAATTCCTCTATCTCTAGGAAATTGCTCTTCTCCTTTTTACAATTTCTTGCTTCAAACATGCTAATTGATAGTATCCTTAAAGGCAATACAAAATTAGGCAAGTTGACCCTTCTAATTTTTTATTCAAACATGGTAACAAGAAACATACTTGAGGTAGATGTCATTTTAATCAAGCTTGAAAGTCTTTATCTTCATACCAACAATCTTAAGGGTATCAATAAATGTGTGTGTCTACGACTATTAAGTGTGTTCATGGACAAGTTGCATGCAAATATATCTATGTCTTGTTAATATTGGAATATTGAGTTATTACATTTTTATTATTGTATTAATGTTTTCCTTATTACTCACTAATAAAAATTGAGCTAATTTTCAATGGCCTCTTGTTTCTATTGCCACAAAGTTTTTTCGTTATAATGACGAAAGGAGGTTTTACTAAAAATGAAACCTTGCATAGTTGTATTAGCGGAGTTTTCCAAATTTGTCATAATTTTAATGTCTATCAACCATTGGTAAACTGAAAAAAGGGCATTCTTCTAGTGTTTCACGATTGAAGACAGGGGTAGTCGATCTACTCCCAAAATCATACATGTTTCAATGAAACATTTCATCAGAAGATCAATGGATATAGGAGTCTTGTGGTGTTTCATGATGGATTATAACGACGGTTAGTCAGTCGCCGAAATCATACATATTTTGACGAAATGGGTCCTTGGAATATTGAAATAAATTGGAGTCACTCTACCAACATCACTAAGCATAGGAGTTCAATGTATGATGGAACAATTAGCATTGATAGATCGACAACAACTGATTTTTCGCAACGAATTTGTTATGTGATCGAAAATTTTTGTTATGTAACCAAATCACAAAAATAGAAGGAAAGATATATCAACAGCTTGAAAATAAGCCTCTTTGAGGGGGAAACATCATTTTACATCACATAAATGAACAATTCTTAGATTATTCAAATGAAAAGGCATCCTTGGTAAATATAGGAGTCTAAGGGGTCAAAATATAATTAGGGCCTACATAACAATAATAATGTAAAGGCAAAAAAATAACGATAGTGGGCTTTTGTGGGGCACAACAATAACAATATGGGGGCTACACTATTATTATAGGTACCTAACATGCCCCTCTCCTTCAAAAAGGTGTTGTCCTCAACGCTTGGGTAGTTTTGGATGATTCTGAATAAAATATTCATCCTCCCATGTGGAGTCTTCAATAGTAAGTTCTTCCACGTAATGAGATACTTTAAATTTGATCTGTTTCGTAGCTGTTTGTTGGGAATGGAATCCCCCCACAACATGTTTTGGGGCTCAAAGCCCAAGTTTTGAATAATATTGTTGTAAAGACTCTATGAATTGCAGTCGTGGAGCGCGAATTGTATGTTACAGTCATAGGGTTGTCCGCCCTAAGTTTTGAATGTAAAGTCGGCCTACCCATGGTCCGGGGACCATGGAATTGTATAAATAGAGTGAGGCTCTAAGTTTTAAAGTGGTTAAGCAGTCAAGGAATGAATGGAGTTTGATAGATAGAAAAGCATAGAGCAAGAGTAAAAGTGCCTTGGGTCGTAGTAGTAGAAAAAGGGTCTGCAACTGAGTGCACAGAGGCCTAGTAGAGTCCGCAACTAAGTGCGCGGATCCCTGCAACTAAGTGTGTAGGGTAGAGTTGAGTCTGTAACAGAAGGAAGAAAATAATAAAGAGAAGCTTTGTTACCAATTTTGTGTATTTGTTATGTGTCTTTACATGTTTGATATTACTTGCAATTATACTGTTTATTTACGACATGCACTTATATGAATTGTGAATATTGTTAAGTATAACTTAAAGAGTACAAATAAGCTTAGGTAATCACATAATATCAGGATGCGAGTAAGGAATTCAGTAATAACATTGTTCGGGCCTCGACTAGGGCTGCACAATGGCAACTTCTCAGGCTGTGAGGTATGGGTAAGTGTGTGTAGCGATGTGCGTGCTGGGTCGAACCGTTGACAACTGAAAATCATCAGACATCTCCAGGGTGTGGAAACTTGGTTCTAGCACCCTCCCATACTACCTTGGGTGAGACCTCAGTCCACACTCCATGGGCTGTTGCTGAAAGGGCCAGTATTATCGAGATTTGTTTGGCTCAATCACCTTTGAACCTGGGTCAAGATCCACTAAGCCAACAAATTGTTTCATTGCCAGGACCATTTGGGAAAATCTACTACCAAGAAAGCATTGATAGACCGGAATTGGGGGGAACGGTTGAATTTGAATTCAAAAGGTGCTATAAAACTCAAAGGGCTAGCCACCGGACAACACTTTGTCATTTGAGAATTGAGCAGTTGAGCAAAGCACAAAGTGTTGAGAGCCAAGCAATAATAGAGCCCCTGAGTTCACGAAATACATAATACAATGTAGAGATGATGACGATCACTAAGGATGGGTTGGGAATTGAAGAAGGAACCATCGGTGAGGCCGTGTAGGCCCCCATAGTACAGGATGTTCCTGAGGGTGATGGGGTGGTGACATAAATCCCCAAATCATTGCAAACACCGTGGACAAAGAAGGATAAACAAGCAGTGGGTCCAGTATGCATGTCCCTGAGGAATTCGTGGCACAACAAATTATCAATGGAAGAAAAGGGGAAGGCAGTCACTATTGAAACAAATGAGGAAGAGGAAGATTTGCAGGCCCTGATCACCACCATAGAAGAAGAAGAAGACGTGGAGGAGGATATCTAACCATTGCATTATGTAGCAAAATTGCCTGCGTATTTTCCTCCATGGAAAGGGAAAACCAAAGTACCGAAGGATCTGGATGCAATGAAGAGTTCACTTCAGACCCCGCTCCTCCCCGATGGCATTGTATTTGAGGGCTTGCACCTAGGCCCCTCGCACCTAGGCCCCATGCCCACCATGAAATTTGAAGACTGGGACCTCGCGGATAGTGAGAAGTTTCCACACCTAGATACGATGAATTTGATGAAGCAGAATACTGAGGGGGCGGTGATAACATTAGAGCCGCAAAAATGGAAGGGTGGTGTGGAAAAGGTCGAGTTGCTACACTTGTTATGGATACCACATTTCCACTGTGTGGCCATCACCATTTTCGACATCAGGAAGCTGCTCTGCCTAGTGCATGATGGGCACATATGGCCGGAGGAGCCTATTCCCATCATGACAGACCTCATCCACCATATTTCTCGGCTCCCCTATAAGGGAAAGGACCCTGTGACTATAGCTGGAAAAAGTAGCGATTTGGCTGTCGTAGAAGCCATGAAGGCAAAGTATAAGCTGGAGAAAAAGAAGAGGGGCTACACCATCTCCAACATCAAGGACAAAGGGGTGCACGTAGCCACCCAACTCCTCGCTGGTAAAGTGATGGGAAAATGTTGCGCTGATGAGGTACCAACACTGGTGGTCGCATTGGTCGAGTAGTGCATGGAGGGGCTGGATTCCTCTGCGATGAATTTTTGCTGAACTATCGCGAAGCCCAGGAGAAGGGTAATATTTTCCACTACGCATGGTTGCTCTTATCCATATTGTTGGTAGCGGGAGAACTGCTAGAGGATAGTCAGTTCCTGAACATTGATTGAGACTTACCAGAGGCTGCGAACTATGCTTCACTCTAGGCCACCAAGGACGCAAAACGGATTCACGATACAAATATTTTTTGGGTGCTCATGGAGGCGAGCATCCGAATGTGGATCAACAAGAGGCTGCACCTATCACCTACGGTGCACAATAGTTTGCAGAGTTTTGTAGACTTCAACGAGGACATGCACACCATTTACATTAGGGTATGAAAGGATTTGGTGCAGTAGTGGACAAAGCTACCATTTGTAGCCACTGACGACGTAATCTTCACTGTATTGGAGACATGGCCTCTCGAATGGCTGGCCCCAAATCAGGTAGACTTCGAGAAGGTGGCAGCACAGAAGAAAAAGGACGATGCTAAGCTGCACATCACCCAATTAGTAGAGAGAAGGTGGAACAAAAAAGTGGCAGCTGAGGTAAGGGCAGTGTGTGAAGTAGCACAAAAAGCTATAGAGCAAAAGAAGGTTGCAAAAGCAGCAACAATAGCGCAGATAGTAGAGGAAAAAATGGTATAGGAAGAGGAGGGCCAAGCAATGTCCTCAGGGCAGGAGGCAAAGGACATAAAAATAGCAAAAGGGAGCATGGATCCAAGGACCACATCCACATAACTCAAATGGCCGCACATCACAGAGAGATTGGGCCCAAGGAAGAAGGTCAATGCCTCAAAGTTGGCCATTGACCTGATCACCTTAACCGAAGGTGATCTCCATGACATCGGTGAAATGGTTCGCGATGTCACAAGTGAAGCACCAAACTATGTTGGGGGCCCTCAGGGCATAGCTGCAGGAGTTACAGGTGCAGCCCCCTAAGGAAGGTACCTTGTCCACGCACATTGCAGTAGGCACTTCAGCGACAGAGAAGATGTTGCGCGTGAGGATGGCCAACACAATAGTGTTGCCAGAGGGAGCATTAGTATCATCAGATGCAATGGATCAGTTGTAGGTCAGGATGATGAAAGGCCTTGGCCTTAATCTAGCTTCCCTTCCCGGGAAATGCTATATCAGTTACAGGATCCAAGTTCTTAGTGAATAGAAGATCAATATGGAGCATCTCAGCTTGCAGCATGACGAGTTGGTGTCGTAGAATCAATGGTTGGTTTAGACGGTAGATGACATTTGCCAATGCATCCCAAAGCTGCCTATCGTAGCAGATCTATCAGCAGAAGTGGAGTCCATGACATGAGATAAGAGACAACAAAGGTTCAACTGGAGTTGAACCTTTAGATTACTGAGCTGCAGTTGAAGGTGCAACCTTCCACTCTCCCAGACATCAGAGAATAGTGCACCAACTCTATTATAGTAGGATTAGAAGATATTGGAGGTGCAGTGTGTGACTGTACAAATATGTTGGAACAGGCACTAGAGGTCCTCACGACTTTGCAGGAGGATCTCAATATCTAGTGGATGGAGACAGAGGCATGCGAACTCCAACAACAATACGACAACATCAAGGGGATTGCATAGATAGTAGTCCTCACTTCATGGCTTGTGAAGATGCAGCAAGCCAAGGCGTTACAGGAGGAGGTGGATGCGGTGCACCATAAGGAAGCAGTTCTCAAAGCGCGTGTCTAGCCATGGATCAACGAAGCCTTCACAACCATGGTAGATATTGAAGGAAAGCTCGTGTCGATTTAGGGGATGCATGCATAGATGCAACGTAGCACGCCAGAAACAGAGGCCTCATAAGAGAGAATGCAACAGGTTCAACAAGCAGTAGCTCAATGTGCTGCAAACATCAAGACCATTTGGGATCGGTTGGAGGGACTCTGCGCCAAGATCGCCGTGCCGACATAGTGATTTGAGGGTGAGTCATGATGTTTGTGTTGGGGGCCTTTTGGGCATGGAATCCCCCCACAACATGTTTTGGGGCTCAAACCCCAAGTTTTGATTAATATTGTTGTAAAGACTCCATGAATTGCGGGCGCGGAGCGTGAATTGTATGTTAGAGTCATAGGGTTGTCCACCCTAAGTTTTGAATGTAAAGTTGGCCTACCCATAGTCCAGGGACCATAAGATTGTATAAATAGAGTGAGGCTCTAAGTTGTAAAGTATTTAAGCAGTCAAGGAATGAATGGAGTCTGATAGATACCAAGCATAGAGCAAGAGTAAAAGTGTCTTGGGTCATAGTAATAGAAAAAGGCTTTGCAGCTGAGTGCACAAAGGCCTAGTAGAGTCCGCATCTGAGTGCGCAGACCCCTGTAGCTGAGTGCGCAGGGTAGAGTTGAGTCTATAACAAAAGGAAGAAAATAATAAAGAGAAGCTTTGTTACCAATTATGTGTATTTGTTCTGTGTCATTACATGTTTGATATTATTTGCAATTATACTGTTTATTTACTGCGCACACTTATATGAATGATGAATATTGTTAAGTATAACTGAAAGAGTACAAATAAGCTCAGGTAATCACATAATATCAGGCTATGAGTAAGGACTTGAGTAATAACATTGTTTGGGCCCCAAGTAGGGTTGCACGACGGCAACATCTCAGGCTGTGAGGTACAGGTAAGTGCACATAGTGACGTGCGTTGGGTCAAACCGCAGACCACTGAAAATCATCAGACATCTCCAGGGTGTGTAAACTTGGTTCTAGCACCCTACCATACTACTTCAGGTGAGACCTCAGTCCGCGCTCCGCGAACTATTTCCAAAAGGGCCAGTAGTACCAGGATTTGTTTGGCTCAATCACCTCCAAACTTGGGTCAGGCCCCACTAAGCCAAAACTGTTGGATTCTTGTTTCTATGATTTATTCAGGATCCAATATTATTTTAACTTCTTCATCAAGTTCCAGCAACATTGTTTAACTGGGAGGTTGTCACTGATAACTTTCTTTAAGCATGAAACATGGAAAACTAGGTGTACTCACCAAGGTGTAGGCAACACCTTGTAAGGGCCATAATACTTGGGTGATGATCTATTATCCTTCTTAGCTTGCTTGACGAACATTTGTTTGTATGGTTGTAGTTGTAAAAATACCAAATCTCCCACATCAAAACTTATTTCTCTACGACGATGATCCACCTTTTGGTTCATTTGATTTTATGTCAGACTCAAGTTATCCTTTAAGAGTTGGAGACCTTGTTGTTGATGCTTGATGTTTTATTCCGCTACTTGAACCTTATAATTGTCTCTTAAACAAAATGTGATGGAAGGTGTATGATATTTGTAAAGCACCATAAATGGGGTCATTTTTACTGCAATATGGATGGAAGTGTTATACCACCATTCTTTGAGGGGTAACTACTTGATTCATTGTGTTTTTTATCAGATATAATGAAATGAAGATATCCTTCCAAACATTTTCTTACTATCTCAATTTTCCCATTAGATTGAGGATGAAAAGATGAGCTATGAGCTAATTGAGTACCAAGACAAGAAAATAATTGTCCAAAAATTTCCAAGGAAAATGGGATCTCTATCACTTATAATAATCTTTCGGTTTCCATGTAGCTTTTGAATTGTTTCCACAAATGCAATAGCAACTCTACTAGCTTTGAAAGGATGGGGCATTGCACAAAAATGTGCATACTTGATAAGTCTATCAACTACCACCATGATGACACTCTTTGCTTCAGAATTGGGTAAACCTATGATAAAATCAATTGAGACCTCTTTCCAATGCTGAATTGGAATGATTGATGGTTGTAAAAGACCTAAGGTCTTAATTGTATCAACTTTATTTTGTTGGAAAACTAAACATTCCACCAGAAAAGTTTGAATATCATATTTAATTCCATCCCAAGAAAATTATTTCTTGACCCTATGGTAAGTTTAAAACAATATTGAATGCCCTCCTAGAGGAGAGGTGTGTAATTCCAAAAGAACCTTTTGTTTAAGTTGGGATTTCTCACATAGATATAAGCAAAATTTGTACCAAAGTGAATCAATTTTCCAAATAAATGAATCAGATGCACTGGGATCTTGGTACAACTTTTGAATGAGTGTCTATACTTCTTTATCATTCTTCCATTCATCCCTTTCTTATGTTATCCAAACAAGTTGGATAATAGAAATGGAACAAAGGAATTCTTCCACATCCTCATCACTTCTTGAGAGTGCATATGCAACAACATTTTGCTACCCTTTTTTGTAGATGATTTCAAATTCATAACCCAACATCTTTGTGACCCATTTTTGCTACTCTTCTGAAGATATATTTGTTCCAATAAGTATTTAAGACTGTCATGATCTATTTTTACCTTCAAGTCTCTTCCCATAAGGTAAGGGTGCCATTTCTTTAGTGCATGTAGTATTGCCAACAATTTCTTCTCATAAATAAGTTTCTATAAATAATTTCCCTTGATAATTTCGCTTTATTGGACGACTTTCAAAAGCAACGAGTCTTCCTTCCTGCATTAAAATAGAATCAATGCCATTTTTTGAGGCATCACATTCTACAATAATTTTTTTTTTGAAGTCATGTATTAGAGCTTCACACATTGCCTCTTTAAGATGTTCAAAGGCCTTAGTTGCTTCTAGAGTCCAAAAAAATTCATCTTTCTTCAGTAATTTTGTTAAAGGTGTTGTTATCTTCCCACAATTCTTAACAAACTTGCAATAATGCTTTGTTAACCTAAGAAACCCTCGAATATGCCTTAAGGTTGTGGGAATTTTCCATTCCTTGATGGCTTTAATTGTTTTAGGCTCTGCCTTAACACCCTCATTGAATACAATATGACCCAAATATTCCACTTCCTATACCCAAAGAAACATTTGAAGGATTTTGCATATAATTGTTTCTCCTCCAATAGTTTGAGCACCTTGTCAACATGATGTTTCCAAGACTTTCTATAGATTAGTATATCATCAAAAGTTACTAACAAATTTTTTTTATGGAAGGGTTTGAAAGTGGAATTACTCAAAACTTGAAATGTGGAAGGTGCATTAGTAAGGCCAAAAGGCATGACCAAAAATCCATAACGACCTTCATGAGTTCTAATTGTTTTTTTCAAAATGTCTTCTATCTTCATTCTATTTTGATGATATCCTAAATGAAGATCTAGCTTCATGAAGTAAATTGCTTCATGTAGTTCATCCAACAATTCATCAATGACAGGAATGGGAAACTTATATTTAATAGTGAGGTTGTTGATCTCTCTATACTTCAGACACATATGCCATGATTAATCCTTCTTGTGCACCAATATTACCGAAGAAGATAAATAACTTTGGCTAGGTTGAATTATACCACCTCTAGAATTTTTGCAACCATATATTCAATTTCACTCTTCTAGGAATAACGATATTTATAAGGTGTAATGTTTGGAGGACCACTTCCTAGAATCAAGTGAATATCATGATCATGATCAAAAATAGGTGGGAGACCTTTGGGAGTCTCAAATGACTTGGAATAATTGTCAAGGACTCTTTCGAGATCTAAAGAAATGGATGACTTAGATGTTTGAACATCTAGTGAACATAATTGTGCAATTACCCCTCATTGTTCCTTGTTCAAAATATTTGTCATTCCATTTGAAATAATTATCTTCCCAGGTTTCCCTATAAGACCCCTTAATTCAATTTCCTTTCATTTTGATAAAAAAGTAAAGAAATGTTATTGAAAATTAAAAGCTATCATCTCCATAGATTGCAACCATTGGACTCCTAATACAAAATCCACACCACCCATTAGAATGAAAAGCATTAGTCTATTCAATACATATTCCACCATGGTTGGATTGATATTATGGTGCTTCCCTGAGCAATTTATAGTTCCTCCATTTTCAACCATCACGACACTTTGGTATTGGATATAGAAAGAAATTCAAATCCTTGGTTATATTGCAATGAATAAAACTATGAGAACTACTTGAAACAATCAACACTATTACCTTTCTCTTCTTGATATACCTTCTATCTTAAGAGTTTGATGAGTGGTAATTCCCACCAATGCATTACAATATATGGTCAGATTCATTTATTGTTTTTCAACCCGTAGGGTTGGTTCCTGGTGTATATCTTCTTCTTCTGATGTTTCTTATTTATTTTCTTCATCCTTTTCACAATATATGTAAAATAAGTTATTATCACCAACTTATGACCTTTAATGTATTTTCTATCACAACTATAACAAATCCTATTTTCTCTTTTTTTCCTCCAGTTGTTACAATGTCAACCTTGTAGGTTGTGGGAAGCTAGGAGTGACAATACTTGCATCTTTCTAGTTGTGAGTAGTAGATCTCCTTATTTCCATAATTTTCTTTCATTTTTTCTTCCTTGGAGACTGTTTAGTCTCATGGTTGAGCAAGAAGCAAGCTTTTGTTTCCTTATCAACAGCTGAAGTGGAATACATTGCAACAACATAATGGTGTACTCAACTTCTATGGATGAAGTATACTTTACAAGATGTACAAGTGTTTTATGATCAGTCGATCCCCATAATTTGTTACAACACAAGTGCAATTAACATGTCAAAGAATCTCGTATTTCACTCTAAGACCAAGCATATCCCCATCAAGCATAATTTTTTGAAAGAGTAAGTTACAACCTAGATTTTGAAGGTTGAGTATGTTATGACCAGTGAACAAGTCGTTGATATATTTAAAAATCCACTCCCTAGAGAATAGTTTGAATATTTTAGGAAAATAGTGGGAGTCATTTCTTTTGACTCCCTTCACTAGCTCCTCCTCCAAGAGAAAGCAAGGAAGCTGGTATATTTTTTAGCATATATTGGTGAAGCTTCTAAGTCCACAAGGGTCAATAGGCCAGAGAAAGGATTGAATACAAGAGAAGCATGGTGATAGGGGGAGCATGATGGCTTTTTTACATTGATGTCAAAAGAGGAGTGATAGAGATAAAATCAAACAAGTATTATCAAATCAAATAATTAGAGGTTTTGGAGTGATCTGGTGATCAAACAAAAAGGGTGTGAAAAGAAACAAAACTAGCAGCAGTAACACAACAGCTGAAGGACAAGGACGAGTCCCATATTAGGGGGAGCAAAGCAAAACTTGAAATACTTAAAAAGAGAAAAAGGTGTTTGCAAAAGATGTGTTGTTTGATTTTAGTGTTTCCATCAATGTCAAAGAGGGAGATTGTTGAGATATGTTGTTAATGATGCTAATAGGGTGATGGAAATAGACTATTTCCTAATATTCAAGAGGTGGCACAGGTGTCAAAGAAGGTATCATGAATGAGCACTATGACAAAATGGCAGCAAAAAGGTGCAGAGGATTTAGAGCCAATTCTAGAGCACTAGATCATCTTAAGTGCAAGTGAAACCCCCATAGATGGAAATAGCTCGGAAATAACTTTCCAATGGTACATGGAAGTCCCAAAAATGTCTCCTAGTTTGTGAGATAGAGTCAGGAAAATATAGGGACCTCAAAAGTCAACCTAGCAGAGTTAAAAGGAGTGTAGTGAAGTTTTGGCGCATAGCCAAGTTTTGCACATGGCTAAAAGATAGTGGAAAGACATAGTGAAGCCTCTAAGTGACAGCTCCAAGCTCATTTGGAAGCCACAGCAAAAGCAAGAAGTAACCCCATTGGAGTAGGCTGGACAGGCGACACCCACCCAGAGGTAATACATCGGAGCATATACTATGATAGTATAGTGTTATCTCGCATGTTTAAGTGATTGGGGTTAGATTTATTCCACAGCAGTAGCAGAGATGGTATTCCTTGGATAGAGATGGAACCCACTTGACAGGATGGCTTGATGGGCTTACCTCGACAAGTTCTCCCTAACGCTAATAATTTGATGCACAAAGGGAAGGTCCGGGAAGAGAAAGAACGAAGACATGAACAATTAACATTGTTCAATGGTAAGAAGGAAGTGGGGTCCACTGCACAGGATGGCCCCAACATAATACTCCAGGGGTTTCACCCTGGAAAATTGTAAAGCATTGGTATACATTGAGCGGGTGGAGCCCATCCAGGAATGGAAGCCCATAAAAGAATTCCTAAAGATTTGTTTGGAAGCACACGGCTAAGCATCAGGTGGAGAACACTAGGCCACGACCGTAGTAACAATAGTGAATGGGAAATAAATAGTGGAGGCCCACTCTGCCAACTCAACCTGAAGATGGTGAATCTTGGAAGTTCATCTCGATAGGAACAATAGAAGGAAACATAGTAAATATCTGGCTTGAAGGTGTTTATGAAGAAATACAAAGGAAAAGGCTGATGAGGCCAAAAGTGAAATATAAAGGAATTTAGAGGAAAACCAAGGTCCAAAAAACCTCTCTCTCCTTCAAGATGCAATTGGTCCAAATGACATTAGAAGCTTATATTAGCATGGACATGTGGCAGACATATTTAGGGTTTTTGGGCACCCAAGCGGCCCTTTTATGGGTGACACTTGTCACCACTCAAAGGTCGACACATCGTGACAATGATGTTATGGTGACTTCATCCTGTTGGTTGGAGCCTGATGGTTTATTAAAGGTGCACTAAGCGCAAGCGTCGAGCTATAGGGGAGCTAGTACACGTTGGATGATGACATGGTGGATAGGTCATAGAGCAATCAAAGAAGGATTGAAAGGACCCCACGAAGACAACTCAACCTGTAGGACCATCAGCTCAAAAGTTTATATTTTGTGTGTTTTGGCAGTAGTTCCAGGGTGAAAGGACCGGGTCACGGAGGTTGAATAGTCAACAACGACATTCAATAGGGAGAACATGAAGCAATCTCCATGAGAAACATCAACCTAGTGGGAAGATCTCGACATGTTTACAAAGGCACACCAACAAATGTGTCGAGAATAAGGGTGATATGGGCTATACGCCCACACATAGTCTCCTGCAATGGTTGGTGGACCACGAGCACAAAGTATAAAGAGCCATAGAGGCCTAACTAAGCACAACTAAGCACTAGCCTTTTAGCTAGTACTTGGTCACTTTGCATAGAGGTGGGACCAATGACAAAAGAGTTGATAACAAAAGAAATTGGCCGTTTAGGACTCAATAAGATAAACATCGTTCTTTGGTATGACCAAACAAAGAAATACAAGTTCTCGATAGAGTTTAAAAAGGCTTAGCACCCAGGGCTTAAGTTGATGGTTGTAGAGACCAGTCCTATGGTGGAGAACTGGGAAAAGGAGCCTAGAGAGGGAGCTAAAGGTAAAAATGGCAGAATAGTTAGTTTGGTAGTGGATTTGGCAGCTATTCCAAACATAACCACATTTAATGTACGCAGGTGGTATGCTAAATTATGTGAAAATTCCAAAATGCACAGATTCAGAAAATAAGCTCAGTTTGAATTGTAGAAAGAGGCTTTTAAGGCAAGATGACTTTGAGAACAAGTCTAGAAGACCAAAATATGCATGAAAAAGGAAAAAAATAATATTTCATGCACAAAATTGAGATCCAAAAATAACAAAAGAAAAATATATAAAAGTAGGCTTATTCAAGAAAATTTCTTTGATTTTTTTTTAGATAGAGTTCATGGTGTAGCGAGGTGTTGATATGGTGTTTTACAGTAATCAAAGATTGTTGTAGGTGGTTTTTGGAGTGGTGGTTGATGTACAGATTGTTTTTCAAAGTAGAGAAGTCAATCATTGGTCCTAGTATGCAAATGGATTAGTAAATGCCAAAGCAAGTTGTAGCTTGTTGATCAAGGGTTGGTCCTCATTCCAGTAGGTGTTAGAGAACAGTTGGGGTTGGTACTCCATTTAGTTGCAGTTAAAAAATTAGGAGGTTGGAGCTTCCTACTAGTTGTAGCAAGAAATTTGTGTTTGCAAGTTGTAGCTTGCCATATTAATAAAATTGAGAAGCAATATTTGGACTTATTTGTTCCTTGAATGCTCCATTGTTGACTGAAATAATTGTTTGATTGTTGAAAGTTCTCTTTACTGTCTTATTGTTTTTAGCACAAAGAGAAAATAAATTTTAATTGGTAAAAATTGCTACAATACTAGTTCACCCACCCTCTCAGTACTGTTCTAGTTTACAACACATTTCATCTTCAACACCTTTACTACATCTAGCTACTCAACATTGAAAGGGAACATTGACCATCCATTCACTTGAGTGTAAAAATGTAGTGTATATATAGCTCAAAATCTTACAAATCTTGGCTCAAAGGGTCCTTATATCTCCCTTTTCTTTGTGTGTGTTTGTGTGTGTATATATATATTATTTTTTGAAAGAAGATGATAAAATAACTACAACACCATATTTTAAGAAATACTTCTTCAAAATGATGAAAAGTGGTGATACTACTAGGTTGAATTGATCTGAATGGGTGTTACAACATCAGTTGTTACAACATTTTCAACATTTTTAACATTGACATTTGTTATGGCATCTATTGTTACACCATCCACTATAATGCTCATTTTTATAGTAGTTTCAATAGTAGCAGTTGTTATAGCATCAACTTTTACAATAGTTTCAACATTTTCAAAAGTAATGGGTGTTTCAGCATCAGTTGTTAGAGAATTTTTAGCATATTTAACATTGGCAGTTGTTATGGCAATTTTAGTTATAGAATATGCTATTACAACATCTTGTGACAAGCCCAACCATTATTCTATTGTAAAATGCATTGTAAATATTTTTTTACAAATATGTAAAATTAAGAAAAAGGGATTGAGTCAAAGGGACATGGATTCAAAAGTTGGGGAGGATGATTTCTTGTTTGGGAGGTTGAGGTTTTCTTATGGAGAAAATATGAAATGTTTTGGACAACCATTAATACCTGGTTGGTGCATGAATTAATGAATTGGTTCTTAAAATTGAATGAACTACAAGGAGGGAACACAAGCTCATGCACTTGGGAACCTTCACAAGGAAAAAGGACAAGAAACCAAGAGGGGAACTGCACAACGTAAGAAATCAAGGACGAAGCAATAAATGCGAGATAAGAAAATAAGGAAAGGCATGGTGTTTGAATTCATGTTGAAGGAGAGAGGAGACGCAATTCAAGTAATAGAAAAACAAAGAAATATTGTTCGATCAGTAGGAAGCACAAAACTAGAGAGAAGAGAATGGGTTTTTCTCTCAGTTTCCCTAGAGATTGTGAGTTGAGACGGTAGTATTTGGAGACCTGTAATAGTTTGGGGTTCCCTAGAGGCTATGGGTTGAGATAGGATCCTTGGAGCCCTATAAAAACTTCAGTCCCTCAGGATTGTGGGTTGACACAGTCTCTGGAGCCCTCTAACAACTTGGGTCCCTAAAGGTTGTGTGTTGGGATGTAATCTGTGGAGCCCTATAATAGCTTCGCCCCCGTGGACGCTGTGGGTTGAGATAGAAGGATATAGATCCATAGATAGTGTTGGAAGAGGATAATACAACAACATCATCAAAATAAGACATGATTAAAGACCTTGGTTGCCACATTACTATTACAGTGGGTCCTGGACTCCCTGGAAGGGAGTGAATCAATGTGTATGCACTTGGGGTGAGGCAAGAACCTCTGGACTTCCTGATTTGAGAAGATGGAAACATCAATTGGTGGGATTGAAGAAGAGGCCATCTAGATTCCTTGTTTTTGTTGACAGCTAGTGTTATAATCCATTAAGCAAGCACCCCGCTCAGAATATGGAATCTGGCTTGAGGGTGACAACTACAAGTGTGGTTGCAACTGTCTATGGTTGGGTGGAAAGTCCTTGTCCCAGACTCAGTTTCCATGCAAACTCAAAGATAGCTATTTGTTTGTGTTGCTGAGATATTAATGAAATCATGATGCATTTCTAGTTGAAATGGTCTGGATTCTATTTGGATTGTAACAACATTGTTAATGTGATGAGCATGTGGATGCCTCTCTATGCAAAGATAAATTTATGGTTATGATAAATAAATGAATACATAAGTATATATTTCACACCTATGAAATGAACAAACCTAGTGTATGCATCCGCAATGGAATCAAGTGTTGTGTTAAATTGCCATTACAACAGTTCATAACATATAATCTACAACAAAATGTGTAATGTTTTATACAATAAAATAACTTGAGTCATATTATTGAACCTGAATCTTGTATTGGGGTAAATTCTCATTCATAATGATTAACAATGCATATGTAAGTAATGCAAACATGTCATGAAATGCCACAGACATTAGAAGGATCCATAAGGGTTTGGAATAAAAACTTGGAACATTTGGCACAAAGATCCTTTTTATTAACATAAAATAAGTACATAAGAAATCACCTGCTTGGCAGGGTCTGTACATATACATGGATGTTCGTTCACTGGGGTATAAGCCCTTGAACCTATGCAAAAGGCATTGATTTAACACTGGAAGGGTTATCCTCCCTTTAAGTGTAGGAATAGTCGAAAACCATGTAGGAAGGCTTTGTCAACCTTGCATTATAAGTAGCGTGGAAATCTTCTGCTTGCATGAAGGTGTAGTTAGCTTGGCCGTAAAGGTATTTGGATATCACCATGGAGTTTATTATAGGCCTAATTTTAATCATGAAACCTTTGGCATGTGGTAGTGGAGGTGGAGATATTTTAGGATTTCACATGCATCTAGTGGTAGGTAAGGGTTGCAGGAACATTTATGATTGCATACCTAGAATTCCTTGTCGAAGAACGGGGCATGTAGAAGGGACAAGAACTCCTTGGAGTTGGATTGCCTTAAGCTCAAGAGGGTTAGCACTATATATAACCTTAATAAGCCATCGATTTTGGCACCGATTACTGGAATTAGTCTGGAGGTTTGCAGGACCTCTAAGACAAAGCCATGGTTAAAATAACCATCTCAGGGAAATTATGGTTAGGTCAAGACTTGCTCTTATGATGGTTGTAAAGGTCCCAGTCTAATGCATTTCTTAAGGCAAGGTGAAGATCCCTTACTCGATCCATGGCAAATATTGAAGGGAAGCTCGATGTGACACAGGAGGGAAAGCCTTAAATTTATAGCGAAATTTTGGAAAAACCTTACACCACTCCAAACCCTAGCCATGGAGACTCTTCATTGGCGCAACCTAATTTTTCCTTTAACACAATTGGATGAGGAAGTGATGATGTGTACTAGAGGTACAAACCTAGAAGATTTCCCTAGAGGATTGTGTGGCACAGCTATGGGATTCACCGGGATGAGCTGACTGACGCACCAACCCAAAAGTTCTTTGATTGGTCATGGGTGGATCCCCTTAATAAGTTGGCGATGAGCTGATGTGGTGAGCGGAGGTCGTTGCATTCAATTAGGGCTTCTATATATATTATATATATATAATATATATATATATATATATATATATATAGATATATATTATATATATATATATATATATATTATATATATATATATATATATATATATATATATATATATATATATATTATTAGATAAGAATGTAGAGTAATAACTCTAGTTGTGAGGCCTTTATGATGAGTTGGGAAGTCGAGTAGAGTTTGAAGGAAAAAAATAAATAAATATTTTTTACCCCATTCCTCTAACAGTATGAGGAGTTGAGCAATGTTACACATCTATAATTACAACACATACTTCTCAATTCATTATTACTTACGTTTGTGCTTCTCAATTTGTTTTCTTGATCCCCCAAGTGCTGGTGTAGTGTTGGGTGGAAGAGATACATCTTTGGTTGCCCACTTTCAATCTTTTATAAGAAAAATGAAATGAAATTCTACCCCCTCAATTCTTACAACATCCATTGTTACAACATCCTCTATGAATGGTCACTATTTCAGTGGTTTCAATAGTAGCAGTTGTTAAAACATCACCTTTCACATAAGTTTCAACATTTTCAATAGTAATGGGTGTTACAGCATCAACTTCTACAACATTTTTCAGCCTATTTAACATTGACATGTTGTTATGGCATCTATTCTTACAACATATTCTACTACAGCATCCAGTGTTACAACATCTACTTCTCAATCTGTTGTTACCTATTTTATGCTTCTCAATTTGTTTTCTTAATCCCCCAAGTGATGGTGTAATTTTGGGTGGAAGAAACACCTCATTAGCTTCCCAATTTCAAGATTTTGAGGTCAAGATGAAATGGCTTGTTTTTACAACATTTGTTGTTATGGCATCTGTTATGACATCTTTTATTATAACATATGTTATGGAATTTTTTGTTACAACATCTACTGTAACAACATATATCTGCTTCTCAATCTATTGTTACCTATGTTTGTGCTTCTCAATTTGTTTTCTTGATCACACAAGTGTTGATGTAGTGTTGGGTGGCAGAAACACCTCCTTGGTTTCCCACTTTCAAGCTTTGACAAGTAAGATGAAATGGATTTCTACCCCATAAATTTTTACAACATATGTTGTTATATGCGTTGTTACATCATCTGTTGTTATAACATCTGCTCTAATGGTCACTATTTCAGTAGTTTCAATAGTAGAACTTGTTATAACATCATCTTTTACAACAGTTTTGACATTTCAATAATAATGGGTGTTATCTATTTTTCAGCGGATTTAACATTGACATGTTGTTATGGAATTTGTTGTTACAACATCTTAGTTGTAACTTATTTGAAATTTTATTACTGTATGTGAAATTTGATATGATGTAATATGATTATTGTTTCATTTCATATGTTGTAATATTAGATATATAACAAAGAAATTAATTATTTCATGAAATAAATAGTAAATTTTCATTCTAAATGTTTTTTTTTGTAGAACAAGGATCTTCGAAAAGATGTGAATGATCTTCATCACATAGATCCAGATCACATTGGATTTGATGTTGAGATGGCAGATGATACTCATGATGACACAGAAACATATGACAACAAGGATGATGTAGATATAGAAGATGATGATGATGATGATCAAAATGGTGATGATGATCATGAGGCACTTGTTGGTAGCAACTAGTGACATTCATTATCATATGGACTGCATCATGGATCATTTTTATATATTGTGGTGATGTTCATTTTAATGGTTACTATCATATGTATCAATTTGACGACCTCATGTATCTATTATTGAGTTGTATCTTTTTGACATGTATCATTTCAACTTATATCATTTGGAAATGACGTATCGTATTGACTTGTATCATTTTGTCTTACATAATTCATTATTTTTATTTATATCATTTGTGCATGATGTGTCATTTTGACTTATGTCAACTGTTGGACATGCATCATTTTAACATGTTATTTTTTTAAAAAGGAACATGCATATTTCTATTAATTGAATTGGAATCTATCTAGTGCCATTACATTCAAAATCATCAAAATTTCTAGAGTCCTCCAAAATTTCTTTAACCAATATCTTTGGGTATACAATAATGTTTTTTCCATATTTAATACATCATTCTTCTTGTAATTTCTCAAAAATACCCCATTAAGACTTACATACCTACAAAACATAATCTACCTAACTATTACTATGAAATTAACTACCCGATTGTCTCCACATTATTTTGTTCGAGTTCCTTCGTAGTATCCATGTTTGCCTCCTCCTGCTGGAATGGTTCCGTTGCTCCTTGTTGCCCCTGCTCTTGCATCAACTCCTGTTGATCAAGAAATACCAGAGGGAGAGTCCCTCCCTCACCAATCATCATATCCTATTCACCACTATCATCAAGGTCAAATATTTATTGTAACACTGAGAAAAATACATTCTCCACATTGAACTCAGAGTTCCCCACCTTGTAATTAATATTTTCTATCCTGGATATAATTACCTCCACTGTCACTTGCACAATTTCAACATATTTTTTCAGACCTTCCAACTGACCCGTTACCAAGTTGAAATGAGAGTGAGCCTCAAAATTTATCTTCCCACCTATCCTAGAGATCATCTCCTTGATTTCCTACTTGAACGCCCAATCAATCTCATCTAGGGAGCCACTAGTGCCATTGCCTGGTGAGGAAGTCATGATCTCTTCAACTCAGAAAGAATGTATGGAGAGACACTAGGAATTAATTCTACAAAGCCATTTGATTATAGTGAGACTTAACTCTAAAATGATGGTGGGGGGAGTCCCTTCAAGTTTAATGATGTTCGCATTAACAATTGCAAATTCATTGCTTCTTGGTCTGTACCATAAACACGCACGGTCGAACTGATATGTTCTTCCTTAACCACAACATATCAAATCCTTTGCTGAAGACATCCCACCTGGCCACATTCTTACCACTAATCCTTGTGTTTAACCATCTGTTGGATGAATGACTTGTCATTTTGTTGTATTGATCACCAATAAGCTAGAGAGATCACTTATGAGATTTTGTACTGTGAAATGACTATTGAATTTATGCAACCTTTCAATTGGATTATCCTCCTTAATTACCCTTAAGCATCTCGTGATCCTCGAGTTACGAGAAATCATGGTATGTGACATATAGTTGTTATGCCACCCTCCTCCATCAACTCACCTTGAACCAAATTGATACCTTTGCTGGGTTGATCATCCACCAAAGCGTTGTTCTCTCTCTTAATATGATAGAAATCCAAAATTCCAAATTTATCCATGATCAATTGGATTCTTTGTAGAGTTGATTTTCTATTTGGGTCCTTGCAATGATTCAATTTGATACATTTTTGAACTGTAATGAGAGATTCTCCAAATACATACATGATGATGATCTCGTCAGTATTGACTCATAATTTTTTTTTTTTTTTTTTCTATGTTGAAAGTGGTTGATGATTTGGATGCATATCTATTACGTATGATGGTTTTGATTTACTGCTCATGATGAATGTTGTCAAATTCACTTGAATTATAGGTATTTGATTCACTTGTTTTAATTATAGATGATTATCATGTTACAATAATTATCTTGTTATTTTATATATATTGGATGTTGTAGATTCTATTTTTATGCAGATTTAATAAGTATAATGATGTTGTTAATCTGAATGGATGTTTGTTTCCCTAAAATTTCTTTATAGATGTTATCCTATAAAATATTTTAAATGAATTCATATGATATATAATCATATAAATTATTTAAGAGACATGATATATTTAACTAATTAAATTGAAATAAAACATATTAATTTAACTGTATTTAAAACAATAATAATTTTTTGGAAGCAAAAAAAGAAGAAACAGTAGAAGTAAAATTGGAAGCAAAATTGGAAGCCGCACTAGAAGCAAAACTGGAAGCCAAATCAGAAATTATGTTGGTGCTAAACCTGGTGTTATTTCTTATGATGGAAACAAAAAAAGAAGAAACAATGGAAGCCAAATCGGAAGCCACACTAGAAGAAAAACACGATGCACAATTGGAAGCCACACTAGAAGAAAAACTAGAAGAAAAAATGGAAGCCACACTAGAAGAAAAATTGGAAGGCACACTAGAAGAAAAATTGAAAGCCACTCTGGAAGAAAAATTGGAAGCCAAACTAGAAGCAAAACTAGAAGAAAAATTGGAAGCCACACTAGAAGAAAATTTTGAAGTAAAATTGGAAGACACACTAGAAGAAAAATGTGAAGAAAAATTGGATATTAAACTAGAAGCCAAACCAAGATCCAAATTCGAAGCAAGTCCTAGTGCTAAATGGTGCTATTTACGACATTATTCTTCGTACTAATTACGATGTTATTTCTAACACAACTTTTGATGCAACTCCAGGAAAAGTGTGGGGTGCTCTTTCGAGCACTTTTTCTGGCATTATTTATGGCTCTATTTCTTCGGTGCTATTTCCAGCATTATTTATGATGTTGTTTCTAGTGTAATTTATGGTGTAAAATATGGCACTAGTATAAACATACTTGGTAGCACCTGTTTTTGCATCGGGAAAGGTGTCCAATTCGTGAACTAAAATACACTAAATTCTGGTGCAATTTTAGGCATTATTTCCCTATTCTATTGTAGTGTCCTTTGGGGGTCTATGCTCAACTGGATGATGACATCAACATGATGTTATCATGCCACATAGCACCCTCTAATACGTGCCACTTCTCACTTATATTTTCCTCAATTGGCCACCCAAAAATACTAATTGGACATGCTATGTGGCACCCTACCATGCTATCACATCATCCATTGTATTGCCACATCAACTATCATGTCATCCACCATACTACCACATCATAATATCATGTCGTCCATCGTAGATCCACATCATCTCATGTTGCCACTTGTCAAATTGCCATTGGTGTCACATGTGTCATCTTGTTGACACGTCAAAATTCAATTGGCTCTATCTACTGGGCGATCAACCCATGTGTCCTGTCACTAAAGGGTCCACATCAATCCATTTGCCATGATATGATTGAGTCCACATGGCTAAGGTTAGAGAGAATGACCTTTGTTAAATGTCTTGCAAGTTTTCACTCCATCTGCCTTTCATTATTTTGACAACCGTCATATCCACCCATAATTGTGTGACATTTAACCTCATTAAACAACACAAATGTTTGTATGCCAACAACCACATATATTGCATGAATTCATAGATTTTCCCTCAACGTGCATGAAATTTAAAAAATTTGTTGTTCTGACCCTTTTCCAACATGTCACTTTCAAACTTGTTTATTTTTTCATTTTGGATGAGTTTGACCAATTTTAATATATCATTGGAAAGGTTTCAAAGAGGAGTATCTAGCTAGACCATCTACATACTCATTTGATTATCATAGCTTTAAAAAAGAATCAATAAATTGCAATCTATCATAACTCCTTTGTCATCATCGATATGTCAATAGATGCTTAATGATTTTCCAAGGGATCATACCTATTTTGACATGACAATACTCTACCCAACAATTTCCTTTCTTTGACATCAATGACATGAAATTGGCTTTCATGCTATGTCCAACAATCTCCCTTTTTGACATTATACTTTTTTTTACATAAATGGAATGACATTGGTTTTCATCAATGAAAACACTATATCAACACAAATACTATATCAAATCATTAGAAATTTGAATATTTTTACAAAAATATCACCAAACATTTTATACTTTGCATGTTAGGCACTAGTAAGATTCACGAAGGTTTCTAAAATTTAAGAAGATATCAAAATCAAATAATTCCTCCACACCTGATGACAATGGATGAATGATGTCATCTTCTTCTCATGAACATGATATCTCCTCTTCCTATCCTATAACTTCCCGTTTTCGTAGGCTACTAGGTGTCCATCCTGCATGAAGACTCCAATGAAAATTTTAGTGCAAAATTTGAAGAAAGTTTTGCACCTAGAGAGATTTAATTTCTCTCCATGATTAATAGATCTAGGGTTTAGATGGATCTATGATGTTTTATATAAATATGCTGGTTTAATTTTAAATATAACAATATAACATAAACATCTCCCTACACTAAATTAGAAAATACTTCTTAACACAAACAATTTTAAACAAAGAATAAAAACCAAACCCTTCTTAAAAAAAATAATTCCATAGTAATTAAAATATACATCTTATTTTAGTGATTAACCTTGTATCTCCCCCTCCTTGTCTCTCCCATCTCTCTTTATATCCCCCTCCCCCTCTCTCCCATTTCTCTCTCTCTCTCTCTCTCTCTCTCTCTCAACCTATCCCTCGTATTTGTCTCTCTCTTTTTCCCTCTCTCTCCCTACCATATATATCTATGTCTCCTTCGATATCTCCTTTGTATATCTATCTCACAAACAGACATGCTATATTTATCCATATCTATCTTTCTCACCCTCCCTCCCACACTTTGTCTCTCTTTTCTTCCCTCTCTCCCTCCTCTAACTATATCTCAATCTCCTTCTGTCTCTCCTTCATTATCTCTCTATCTCACCCCCAAACATAAACACTCTATCTCCACCTCTATTTTTCATGCTTGGTTTTTAGTGTTACTAGTTTCACCAAGTGAAGAGGAAGAAGGAGAGGGAGAAACAAATGAAGTAGAAGGTGGGGGAGCAACTTCAGGATCATCTAGTTGCTGATTTGATTGCTGAGGAATTGTGGTGTTTTGAATGATAGAGGTCGAGAAAAGCCATACCGGCAGGCCAATTGTGAGTCCTGGAAGGGACAATGTGGCCATGTGTGGAGCACCAACATCCACCTAAGAGGAGAAGGGACTAGGATTTCCCCCAAGGGGAAATCCTTGATTGGTAGACTCCATTTCCTCAACCTAAGATTAACGAGGGAGTAGTGACGTTATTCCGATTAAAATAAATTTTATGACGCTTTGACACAACTTGCTTTTTCAATTTTTAAGAGTCGAGAAAAAGCTAAAGATGACTCTAGTCGCCTTCAATTTTTAATGAGCCTGAAGTGACAAGTGCTCAGATCGACCTTTTCTTTTAAGGAGTTTGAAAAGGAATGAAAGTGACTACTCTAGAAATCTAGACAGAGGGATTACCAAACCAATCGCAAAACTGCAGAATACATTTTACGGTACGACAGTCAATCTTCCCGAATGCTGTGTTCAGTGCATTGTGATCGATAGGGCGGGAGACATGGCTTCCTAAGGATAAAGGATGTAGCCTATTGTGGTCTCCCAATATATACTCAACGGCACGTGGGAGCACAAGTCTGTACTGACACTTGTCATCTCAAAGAGGAGGAATCACCCAACCTATGATGAAAGTGATAGTTACTAGGCTGTACGATGCTGAAATACATCTCTAACCTAGACTTCTAAATGTTGTGCTTTAGGTTCCAAAGAATTTTTATGTTCATTGAGGTTTATTTTATAATTGGTCTTTCTTAAGAAGTTTTCCTTTAAGGTTCATAGCGTGATGAAGATATACAATTCCTAAATATGCAATCTAAGATGATAAACAATTGTTTACTTTCTTTTTGCAATGAAAATCCTAGCTACTAAGGAAAGAAAAATGAAATTCTTTCAACATAGAGCAGAGAGCACACACTAGATGCACTTTTCCTAAATCAGTTTTAGCATGCAGTCTAAATGCAAATGCACATGCATATATTGTTTTTTAGTTTCCTTAATGTAAGAATGACAAAAAGAAAATTAAGTACAGATCCGAAATATCTTCTTTCAAACGGACAGTACCAACAATTTTCTATTCAAAAAACAAAAGGAAGGCTAAGATGACACTTTGCGATTTCAAATTTAAAACTGCTTTTGATACTTGAAATACTTAATAAATCAAATCAAATACAATGGCACAAGTGTAATCGACTATCTAAAAGAGGAATACTTTACGACACTCTTTTTCTTCACTGAAAATGACACTT
>APFE031491611.1:0-10665 GCA_000404065.3 Pinus taeda | reverse complement strand
TATAATTTTCTAAGCGATCTGAGTTGTGAGACAATTGGATTCTTAACCTTTTGCTTCAAAAACTGTGACCCAAGGGCATCTAAAGTATCAAAATCACTCGAGGATCGCGCTCAGTTTGGGTCACACCATTCGTTAACATAGATGGATTTTTCCAATAGAATATTAAATTGTTGACCTTCACATCTCATAATGCCTTTAAAAAATACCGTATCATGGTCCTTGTTTAATATATTATTTAAACATATATACATTTTGAAAAAAACATTTAAATAAATTCTTAATTAGGACAAAACACTACTCTCTTCAATTTCACCCATTTCACAACCACTCCAATCATGGTGAGAAAAATGGGAAAAAGTGAACTCTCATTATATCATGGAGATTCTTAATTTGTAAATAAAATAATACTATTTTCAAAAGGAATCTCTATCTTTGATCTAATATTTTAAATACTACTAAGAATACAATAAAATATCTATTGACAATTAAATGATATTCTCAATTTGTTAATAATTTTTTTTTACAATACATGATTTGTCAATACCATATACCCAAAAAAATATAATTCATTAAATACCATTCTAGTTCATATAATTTATCTTCTTTTAATTAATCAAAATGGAAAAAATGTAACAACTATTCTAAAAATAATATTTTTATTATCTATATATTTCTTAATTAATCAATTTAATTAAAATTTAAAAATAACAATTATTCTGAAAAATAAATCTTATTTTTTGATTTGTGAAATACCATAAAGAATATGCTAGAATTAAACATGTATAAAACTATTATGAGTCAAATTTCTCAGTCCACTTAATTATTTAATTATAATATTCTCTATTATCATGTAATTAAATTAATATGAAAAACATATTTCAAATATTTTATTATAATTCTAAATTTTATGTTTAAATTTAATATAATGATAATTATTATAATAATATTTAAATATTTCAAATCACCATTAAATATGTGTTTATATACCGTAACAAATTCATTGTAATTATCCCAATTGTATCATATATTCCATAACGCAATAAAGTCAAATTATTAACAATAATTTAAATTTTGTAAATATATAATATAATGTTTGATTTTTATTATTAAATTTTAAAATCATTACGAATATTATAAAAATATTAAGCTATTATGTGTGACAAAAAAATAAAGAAAATACATGATGCTCCTTGAGATAACCCTTTAAGGAGATCTAGGATATATAAGAGATATGGTAAACCTTTAATATGTTTGGCTTATGGTTTCCTCGTCGTAAAATTAAGTATTTCTACTTAATGGATTTTATATTTTGGGTTTTGCATTAACAAATTAACTTATTAAATAGGTGAACCCTAAAAATTTAAAGTTAATATAATATTAAATTATAATTAATATAATCATATTTTTTTTAATTGAATGATTATAATTAATATTAGTTTTATTAGCAAATGTACTTATGAAATATGTTGAAGTTTAAAAATTATAAAGTTAATATAATACTAAATTTGTTAATTAATTTTGAATTAGATTGATTTTATTTGAATGATAATTAATTAAATTAAATCTATCTTAATTTAAGATCCAAGAAAGATTAATTTTTTTTCACTCTAAACAAAGTTTACACTTCAAAAGATTTGATCCCAAAAGATTTTATCTTTCTATCCTCTAGGTAGATTCAAGTTAAGACATATCTACAGTGATTATTAATAACTATAATTATTATTTTCTTTTATGTAAGTGGGCAGAGTCAATATAATATAACATAATACCATATTACAATATTTATTAAATATATAATATTTACTTTTACGATTCAAGATATGGTATATTCTAGATATGGTGAAAGTCTAGCAATGAAACTTTAGGAACTAGAAGAGAATCTTTAATTTCCAACTAGTTAAAGATAGTTACTTCTTCCTCCTATAGAGACGAGAGACTGAAAATGAGAAGAGAGGCAACTGAAGGAGAGAGGAAATCTTGAGGAGGGCAATGCCAAGGTTAAACAAGATGTTGTTGCATGGTGTTCTTGACCTGGACAAGAGCCAGTGGAAGAACGTTTCTAAGTTCTGAGATGGATTCTTGAGGACTAAGAACAAACTACTGTGAGACAACTACTCTAGAAATTAAAAAGGCTCTGGGGAGATCTAGATGTAATTTCCAAACTCACTGGCTGGCTCGAGGAGTCTTCGTCCCAGTTTAATTCCATGGTGCGTTGAACTTATACAAATAAGTATAATTGAAAGATAAACTATCATTAGTTCTATTATGAAAGATATGGTCTATATATGTTACTAATGAAATTACTATTGAAATAATAATGTTTTGAAGTAATGATGAATTTTTTTTTGTTTCCTTCATTAAAAATTAACATAAAGTTATGTAATGAAATCTGATGTGTAAGTTTTTAATAAGCCTAAGTGTATTATTGTCATTCTTTGCAATCTACTATTAGAGTAGAGATTATATATATAATATATATATATATCATATCAAAACAAGAAACTTCTTTGTAAATTGTAATTGTATTATAAGAAAAATATTATAAATAAGTCTTTGTGAGATAGAGGGAAAAATGTTGTGGTGAAACTTTTCCATGAAATTAAATAACAAAAACATAAAGACCCATGTTAGTCGTATGGCCTAGCTGCAAAAACCCAACAACCTAACAAGCATTCCTAGGGTCTTGAGTAATCCATGATATAGTAGAGGGGTACTGTGAGACAAAGAACCTTGTAGTTGGGCATTGAACCAAATTTTACAAAAGAAAACTAATACAAGAGATACAATCAAGAGCTATAATCTAGTTGCGTGATGGAAAATTAAAGAAGGTTTTGTAAGAGTAATACCTCGTTTCTTATTCGACAACAATAATCGATTTCCTTTTCACAAATAATAGTATCATAAAAGAAACCCTTGCATTAAATAAATAACACAAAATTGCAAATAATAAGTCTGCTAAAGGTTGCTACTTGCAGTATAGCCATGGTCAAACATTTCCATTAAATTTGGAACAAAGATAAAAAATCAAAGCTACAAACTTCCTCTATAACTGGGTTCCTTAGTGCAGCACTGCACCACCTATTTAGCATGTCTATGTGTAATTAGCAAGAAAATTTCAAAAGCCCATATCCTATAAAAGATATTATTTCCCTAAACCCAAGGCTTTGTGGCATAATTGCCAACTAACAGATAATAATAGTAAAGATTAAATGAACACCTATAGAATCAAAGAGAAACATGTCATGAATAACCCAAGAAGCTTGCAGTGCTTGCTACACTGGCGAGGTTTTCTAGCTGCAGAAACTAGCCCCTGCATCCATGAAAAACCCAAAAGAAACCCATTAGTTCCTGGCAAAATTAAAGAGGGAAGTGCACAAAACAAAGAGAAGTATTCTCATTACAGAATTACTCTCATAAGTGAACTTTCTTGCTAAACCTTTGAAAAAAACCAAGAACTTGCGAACATGAACAAAAAGGCGGAAAGTTTAAAAGAAATAAGAAGGTAAGTGACAATATCAAAACCTGAGAGGTAGGTGACGCTTCAAATATTGGGCTCCATCTGTATACATAAATACTAAGCTCATTTACATCTGTTAAGATTTGAATATAGGAGTAGCCGAGAAAGTCAGACACACAGTTTCAATTAAGTAGACTTGTCAACTTAATGGAAAGCATAAAAAATGATATACCAAGCTCACCGGTCTTTGGATTTCCCGAGAAAATAAGTATACAACCACTCTCCTCGTGCCGTATCTAAAAGCATCCAGCTTCTTCTCGATTATTTGCCAATTTGGTTACAGCCCTGCAATGTCTGCAACTTCTAGAGTCTGTGAACTTTTAATGAAGCAAAACTCCATCGCATAATTGTTATTATTTATCCTCCTCTGCATCCCGTTCTATCAATATAAATATGAATCAAGCAAAGCCCAAGATAACTCATTAAAAATATAAATTGTTATCATGGATCCTCATCCTCCCCCGCCTCCGCCTCCGCCTCCGGATCTGGCATTCTTTTCCGTCTGTGGTTCAATCAGGATGTATCGAGGGCATATGGATTATCTCCGACTTCTTCTCTGTTATGCGACTAAATTTTCTTCTCTGTTTATGGGATGGATATCTCCATGGATATGCAAGTTTTCTCGCCTGGATTTGTGTTTTGTCACGCGGGCTATCTTATCACCGCCGAACATGACAATTACCGCCGAACATGACAATTACCACCGTTGATGCGCGACTTGACTCACCAAAATGCGAATTATCATACGTTAAAATGCAAGTTATCACTTGATACGCGGGTTATCACCGCGGAACATGCCGATTACCACGGTTTATGTGATAAGTTAACCACCCAATAGGCGAGTTATCATCAACTGATATGCGCGTTATCTTTGCATACGCGAATAATCACACAATACGCGATTTGTCAAGGGATACACGAACTATAACCATTGGATACGCGATATATCATTAGTTACGCGGGTTATCAAGTCTTAACTACTCAGATACGCTGGTTATCACCGCATGACATGCTGGTCAACTTTGCCGTTTACACGACTGTTTTCCGACCAATTTGCGGTTGATGACCACCAAAAATACCAAATATCTGGCTTCTCTGTCCTTTATGCGACCTATAACCACTAATACGCGAATTATCAGAGCCGAATACGCGAATTATCAGATGATACGCGCGTTATCAATTGATACGCGAATTATCATCAAATACGCTGGTTATCATGTGTAGTATATGCCATTTATCACCGGAAAACGGATTATCACGGCAGTGCCAGGTTATCTCAGCGCGGGCCAATGTGATGTCCACGAGATTTGGAAATACAGCCAATTATCATGTGATCTCCATGAAATATGCAAATTATCTGTTCTCAAATTATCAATGGTAATGATCAAATGAATTAAGGCTCCGTCCAATATATGAATTGCGTCATGGAAACTCGACAAGGAAACTGCTGGCCTTCGTCGTTAGGTAAACATCGAGTAAAACGAAACTAGTGAAGCGAAACCTTATGTTCAGCCCGCTGCGCCTTTTATTTTATTGCAGGGGCGCCTCGAGGTAGTTCTTCCCACTTTATCTTCCGGCCCACTGCGCCTTTTTATCTTCGGCCCACTGCGCCTTTTATTTTATTACAGGGGCTCCTCGAGGCAGTTCTTCCCACTTTATCTTCGGCCCGCTGCGCCTTTTATTTTACTACATTACAGGGGCACCTCGACATAGTTCCTCCATTTGATTATATTCACTGCAATTACCACCGTTCGGCTGCTTCTTTGACTTTTCAAGATCGATGGAGGATGGGCAGGATTGGCGACATTACTGGAAATGAAGGGCAGATCAGGTGACACTGCACTCCTGTTAACTGAAATGCATTAACTGCACGCGTTGCGTAACGTTATTTACTCATTTCCCTAAATGCATAAATTCTTTCATTTCCCTAAGTGCATAAATTCTTTTCATTCCCTAAAACTGTATTGTTGTTGTCCTAGAGGGTGACAATGCTATAAAGGTGCGAGCTGAACGATGTAAATATACGTTTCTGATTGTAACCACGGATACATTTTGAACCACTTCCGCTCAAAAACACTTTCGAAGGAAATGGATTGCATTATATATATATATGTTTGGGGTCATTCTATTTAATATTTATTTCGAACCAAACTTGTATGTCTGGATTCCGAGAGCAGCAAATCCGAAAGTAAAGCAGATTGTTAAAGTTTCAAATTTCATGATATCATTACAGATAGGTGTTGGTATCATAGAATATACAGGTATATATAGGTATATTTCAGCGGGATAGAAAGTTCGTATTTTCTTCGACGTGTTTAATTTGTATGCATTTCCTTTCCAAGCATCTTACTATCTTTTGGTTTACTTTGTAGTTAAATTTTTTTTACCATATAAATTTTAGTGGTGTAATTTATAACATTTGAGTCAGTGTTTGAGTATTAAATTGATCTATCATTAAATTATTAAAATTTTAGGATATTGTAAATTATAAGAAATGATATGTATTTTTTTATTAGGATAACGTGTAACATAGTGTATATGTATGGATAAACATTAGCAAAATGTATCTGAGATGTCTTCTACATAAACATTCTTACCTGAAAGCATGCTTGCAATCTACCTTTAAGTGCGAAACTAGGTGGTCTCTTTGAGAGTTCTAAGACCAACTTTTGACATCATAGAACCATAGCAAAAAGAATAGTATTATAAACTAGTGGGCAATGAGAACAAAATGCCACAAGAAAAGTCTCGAGAATGCTTTTCTTTGATATTCATAGAAATATTGGTAACACTTACTTGAAGAGGTCATCATAGCCTTCTTGTAAGCATGGAGGTCATTCCCACTAAAAAAACAACACTTATGCTCGTGTTGACCTCCTTCTCAGAGGTTTCACCTATGGGATGGTTTGCAACGACTCACTTGTTGGAGCAAGTTTGCTCCTTCTCCATATGGTTGAAAGTGTTGGCACAACCTCGTACCTTTTCCTTCTTTTTCTAAAACCCGAGATGTTTACTGTTCGTAGGCTTGATACCTTGACAAATCAAGTTTCCATTATCCCAATTGTTTGCTGAGTTGGAGGAACCTAGAGGAGGGGATGGAGGAGGGGATTGAATTCCTCAAGCACGTGACATGACCCTTAAAGTAGAGCGAGCCTCCACTAGATTAAGATATATGTCAAAAATTCTTCTTTCCCTAACACACATGACCTATTCCCGATCCCTCTAACAAGAAAGAAAGTTCTAGACTTCCTCATGACCATTGATAGAGTTCCTAAGATCTTACGTGTCCATAAATGTGACCAAGTGTCTAATATATCGCGGAAAATCCTCATCAAAATTTTCCACCCCTTGGCCATTCCATGGTGGGGGACGTTGATGGCCTCTTTCTTTCCCTCCTCTCCTAGCACATCCCTGTTCAGAGATGATAGCTATCATGTAAGAAAAATCTCTTCCCTTAGTGCCGAGGCCATCAACCTTCACTACTTTGCACATGCAATAGAGAACAACCACCTACAGAGCAGTTTGAATGTGGGAATGAATGTCACCCTAACTAATAATGTTTGAAACCATGTCCCAAGTAAGGTATGTATGTCGATTCCTTTTCCATCCACCGCCTTCCCCTCTACATCAAATGTGATCTACAAGGTTGAATCAACAATATCACCAACGAACCTCATTCATTAATGTTCTAGATTGAGTTGGCATGGGAGGCATGACAGACATAGTAATTCGGGAGGGCACATTGATCCAGGGTTTGTACATGGAGTATTATATAAGCCTTCAAAATAAATTAGTTATGATGATAGAAGTTCTAGAATGTTTTCGAGGAGGAATTAAGAGTACAACTAAATTATTATATAACTTACTTTATAAGAAATTTGGAAGAAGTAGATTATGTGTACATTAGATATGAACCAATAGATCTAATTCCTACCTAGAGTAATAACAAACTAAGGGAAATTAGAATTTCCAATCTAGGATTGACCTAAGCTTTAAATTAATCTAAACCATCGAACATATTCAAATTGAATTTTCAATTGTTGAAGATGCAAGAATTTATGATCATGATTGAAGATTATTGCAAACCTATAATTAATATTTAAGAGAATTTTCATTCATTTAATTTCAATTAAAATTTTGAAATAGAAAAGAAAAGGCTACTACTTAATCAGAAGGAGATAAAAAGAAAAAGAATGATAGGTTATTCAAATAATTGGAATTCAAGTAGGCTTCCTAAATGCCTTACAATAGTAATAGATGGGTGTCGAAATTTGAAAGCCTACTAGTTAATGTGAAGGAGATCAAAAGAAAAAATATGATAGGTTTTTAAAATAAGTGGAATGCAGTTAGTCTTGAAAAAATTTTTACAATAGTAATAGATGGGTGTGGAAATTTGAACAAGGATAAAAGATTGAGTGTAAATCTTGTGGAAGAAAAAAGATAAGAGCATCATAGTGGATAAGTAATAAAAGATACTTAAGGATAGAGCCATATGGATGTAACCATAGTGATGACAATACCAATTATTTTCTTAGATATGTAATAATGGGAACAACATGAACTCATTTTGGAAAATTGACAAAGGAAATGATAGTTCCACAAGACGTTGTCAAAGGAGTCAATTTCTTGTAGGAACCCTATGGTTGATATAATTATCTAAGTAGTATGGCTATCCAAATCATTTACTAGACTTGTAAATAAGAGAGAAAAAGAGGTTCTAAAAGAAAAATTGAAAGAAATTTTATAAAAGGATAATATGGCCACATGGCCTTCCTATATAATTATTCTTAGGATTTTTTCATTTCTTCGAAAATTACTTAAAGAACAGGAGATTATAACACTACTTTTCTACAATTTAATCCTAAAAAGGAAATGCAAACAACCTTTAGAAAAATAAATCCAATATCCTTATACAAATCCATCTATAAAATTATCTCAAACTTTATTGGAAAAATAAAGAAATATGTTTTATCAAAGAAAATCTATTGCGAATAGTTTGATTTTTTAGAGGGAATGGAAATCCACAAGACAATTGGGATCACATAAGAAAATATTCGCTCAGTGAAGATTAGGGGTCAAAGATAAATGGTGATTAAAATGGAAACTCTCGAAATCATATGACATTGTAAGATTGATTTACACTAGACTTATTATTATACACTTACGTTAGTTATTTGGGTGATGATGTATATTACTTCACTATCTCTCAATCATAATCAATTAGGTGACAAAGTGATGCCCTTGAATAGGAAGGGGTATTACATAAGTGTTTCCCTAATTGATTTTTATATTCTTTTTAATTTCTAAAGTTATAACTAGGTTAATAAAGGAGGCTTCAAAAAAAGGTTCTTTCAAAGTGATGATCATCGGAACAACATATAACAAAACACGTCCCTTTTTTATGGTTTATGTCAAAAAAATAAATAATGGGACATGAAAATAAATTTTAAAAGTTGGAGGTATATTGAATATATTTTGCAAAGAAACTCATAAGATTGTAAATCCTAAATAATCTTCTATCATTGTGGGGGTATAACTATGCATGAAAAGGATTATTTTTCTAAATTCTTTGTCTACCTATTTATATAACTACATGTTGGCGGTGTTGAAAGCCGCAAATAGGGAATAAGGTATCCTCAGTGTGAATTCCCACTTGGAGCCCACACAAATTGGAGTACGAGTCATGACTAGTTGCCAAAAGTGGTGGTTTTAAAGGTAGGCCTTGGCTGCAACAAACACATAAGATGAATTACGCATGACTTTGGTGATAACAAGTGTATGAATTTATCTGAGAGTGTAATGTATCAAAGGTTAATTCACATCAAAAGGGGGCAATGTGACCCCCTTAAAAGAAAGTAATAATAGATATTTTAAAATAGGCATACAAGAACCATTAGTTAACCTACAAAATAGTTCACAAGGTAACAGCTAAAATCATAATATAGAAACACAAATTCAATGTGAACATACTAAGGTTAAAAAAATAGTTCCTTAAAATTAGCATAAT
Source organism: Pinus taeda (assembly GCA_000404065.3). NCBI lineage: Eukaryota > Viridiplantae > Streptophyta > Pinopsida > Pinales > Pinaceae > Pinus > Pinus taeda. Next base: position 1,141 of record APFE031491611.1, on the reverse strand, counting down.
GACACCACATATATCGCAAATATATAAAGGATATTCTTACAACATTCATAACATATACATGAGAATGTGGCAGCTCTGAGAGCTTCTCATTAAGAAAGTGAAAGTCCCAAGCATACAATTAACTTGATGTAGTACTAGCCCCAATAGTGGATCATGAAGCCAAAACTTGCTTCCCTTAAAAGAATGATACTCTTCCTATTCTAACAAGAGAAGCCAAGGCCTCAAAATCTGTCTCCAAGCCTCTTTGGTTCCAATCCATTCCCTTGAGTTATGAGGGTTTATTTATAAAAAATGAGACAACTCTTCATCTCCCTTTGTGACATTTGGACTTCCCTCATAACTCTCTTACATATTTTGTCTTTTATTGACTAATCACTTTTCATATTCCACATTAAATTATTTGGACTTCCATTTACATTTATTTCAAAGTAAAAAAAGAAAAGAAAAAACCCATATGAGACAAAAATGGTTAGAGCCTAATAAGATGAAATAGATGTTAAGTTTGAGTTTAAGGAAATTGTAGCTCAACAACTTCAACTTGAATACCTTCAATTACATAGCGGTTCCAAGCTTTGTATTATGCAATGATATCCTCCTACTTTGCAATAATTTTAAGGTGCAAGCAAACTCTAGCTTCCATTGTATCAAAGTAGATAGTTTTGGTATTAGATTGAGTGTCCTTCTTCAATAAGAAAAACATAGTGTTGATCTTAGGAGGGCCACCAATATACTTCTGCATAGTATGCTAGTCAATCTCTAAGTCTGCTTGGTGGAGATCTTCTTAAGCTAGTCAAAGTATTCTGTAACTTCTTGCATGCCTGAATTTCTTCCTTTAGTCTATGTGAATGTGCCAATTAAGGGAATCTTATGAGTTTTCACCAAGGAATCCACATTATTGTAAAATCGTGCATAAGAGGATACAATACTAGTTATAAATGTGTTAAGTTATTTGTTGTTATGCTTGAGCATTATGAGCTCCGCCTTTTCCAACTCATATTATTGCCTTATATTCTTAACCAGTTCCGGTGGTGCACCTATATAATTCATTCCTCATTCATGAACCACAATGATAGTTACATCAACAACTTTTAGAGCTTTTGCATTATCTTGTGATTTCTTCTACATGTTGTGCCAGGGAACA
>APFE031491609.1:1477-26308 GCA_000404065.3 Pinus taeda | reverse complement strand
TGATATATATTCATACATATCCACATACATATGAAAGTAAAATGAGCTACAACATCTGGCTCCACTTGGGGATAGCGTTTTAAGTCAAAACACTAAGAACCACAAATTAGTTCCTTCACCTTGGGCACGGAGTCAAATTATAGCTTGAAACATTGCAATGAAGGGATCACCGAATATTCACAATGTTTACACTGATATATTTAATGAAGGAAATAAATGAAGTCAATGTTGGAAGTAATGCTTCACATATCATGCATTGACTGGCAGTTGTATAAGGTCACCATCCAATTTTTCCTATATGAAGGTGTTATTTTCTCTGACTTTTGCAATCTTGAAAGGACCATACCAAAGAGGATCAAATTTACCATGCTTTCATTTCTCTTCACTTCTTACATCCCAATGTAGAATTAAGTCTCTCTGGCTAAAAAAGAATATCTCTAGCTTTCCTATCAAATACTAATTTCATTTTCTCCTGGTAATTGAGTAGATTTTACATTACCCTTTCTCTATTTCATTCAATTCCACCACGTGATTCATTCTCCTTGTGAGTGCATTTGGTTCTTGTTGAACATCTTAAATAAGTGCCACAACAGGTTTTACTAATTGGCTAGGAAATAAAGCAGTTGTTCCATATACTAACTCAAAAGGTGACTTCCCAGTACACCTTCTAGTAGTAACCCTATTTCCCCATAAGGAAAATTTCAATTTTGAATCCCAGTTTTTTTTATTTTCTGCATAGTCTTTTTAAGGATCTTCACCATGGCCTTGTTGGAAGGTTTTGCCAGCCCATTTCCTTGTGGGTGATAGGTGGTAGAATGAGCCAATACCACATTATATATCTTGCAAAAAACAACCAACTTTGTAGATACAAAGACCTGTGCATTATATCTTACCAACTTCTTAGGACAACCAAACCTGTTGAAAATATTTTCTTCTAAAAATTGTATTACTACTGTATCATTAGCTCTCCTTGTTGGAACAAATTCTACCCATTTAGTAAAATAACTAGTCCTTGTTAAAATCCATCTATGCTATCCACTAGAAGGTGGATTTATCTCCCCTATAAAATCCAAACCCGACTATCGAAAGGGTCCATCTACAAATATAGGGATCAGGGGTAATGGAGCTAACTTTTTCTTATAAGCAAATATTTGGAATTTCTCACAACTTCTTACAAATCTATAGATATCAGAAAATAGAGAGGGCCAAAAGAAACCAACCTTCAATATTTTATGGGTTGTGACTTTCCAACTGTAGTGATGTCCACAAAGACATCCATGGTATTCATTTACAATTTTTATAGTCTCCTCTTCAGTTAAATAGAGAAACAAAACACCAGTTGGATCTCTCCAATATAAATTCCTAGCTATCATTACATATTTTTGAGACTTAACTCGGAGAGATTTGTATTTTTTTCTATATAAAGAAGAAGGACAACTGAGGAAACAAAGATAATGAACAATATCTTTATACCGCTGAGAACAAATATATTTAAACTTAATTTTATTATTAGGTTCTTTACTTGTACCTTGTTTTACTTCTCGCTTGGATTCACTATCTTCAGCCAACAAATTTATTCCCATGGCTTGATGATTAGCCTCTATTAAAAGTTTTACTAAACATTGTGCTTTCACCAGCTTCATTGGTTTAATATCCATATCATATTCCTAGATTTTTGCAATCCATTTTCCTCTTTTTCCATCACTATCACTCTGAGTCAACACCTCCTTAACAAAAAATTAGGAACATAAGCAGTAATTTGAGATTGCAGAATATAAAATCTAAATTATTTCAGTTCTTTTAATAAAGCTTAAGCCTTCTTCTCCAAAATATTATATTTTTGTTCTGCATCTCTTAACACTTTGCTAAAAAATGCTACAGGTTGCTCTCTGTTCTCCTAATTTCTCTGTAGAAGCATTGTTGCCAGAGTAAAAGGGGAAGAGAAAGAGAATATAATTTGAAAAGGATTTTGATAGTCAAGACTTACCAACATAAGTGCTTCCTGAAAAACTTCTTTAATTTGGGAAAAATATTCCTTGGTTGTTGTAGTCCACCTTACTTCTGCATCCTTTTTCAACATATTAGTAATTTCCTTAACATCTTTTGCATAATTTGGGATAAATCTTCTTTAAAAGTCTATTCTCCCCAGAAAACTTTGAATCTCCTTTTTACTCCTTGAAAAGGGTATATTTTTTATTGCTTCAACCCTTTTTGGATCTATCCTAACCCCTTCTTTAGAAACAATATGGCCCAATAATTTACCTTCTTTCAAAGCAAAATGAGATTTCTTTGGGTTCAAGGATAAACCATACCTTCTGCATTTTTCAAAATCCTGTTGTAAATGCTCTAAGTGTTCCTCATCTAACTTAAAGAAAACCGCAATGTCATCCAAATAAATTACCACAAATTTCTCTTTTTCACCTACAAAGGCTATATGCATAGCCCTCTGGAAATTAGCCACATCATTCATTAATCCAAAAGGAATTTTAGCATACATAAAAGTGCCCCATGGGGTAGTAAACATTGTTTTTTTCTGATCTTCTGGCTACACAAAAATCTCATTATAACTAGAGAATCCATCAATCATTGAAAATATTGAAGACCCCATTACTTTCTGTAAGACATGATCCATTTTAGGAAGTGGATAATTGTCCTTCAATGGTGCCTGTTTAAATTTCGAAAATCAATACATAATATAATCTCTCCATTATTCTTGCTCACAAGCACTAAATTAGCCACCCACTCAGAATATCTCAGAGGAACAATTATTTTAGCTTGTAACAACTTCTTGACTTCCTTCTCAATTGATGGCAGCAATAAAGGATTTATCTGTTTTAATTTTTACTTATATGGTTTAATCCATGGCTTTAAAGGAATTTTATGTTGAGTGATGCTAGTATCGTATGCCTTCAAATCCTCATAAGACCATGCAAATATATCAATATATATATTGAAAATCTCTACATACCTTTGTTTTAAGTCCTTTGGAACATCCTTTGACAACCTCACCATCTCAAGTTGTTGCTCTGTTCCAAGATTGCAATCTTCAAGGTCTTCTTATGAATCTATTTTCTTTTCATGGAAAACAACATCATTTGCATTAAATAATCTCTCCAAGGGTACTAAACCATTAGGAATCACATTATTCTTCAACTCTACAATTTTTTGATTTCCAATAGAATCTTTCAGAGGAAATTTTATGTTTGATAGTTCTTCTTGTAACTCTTCAGATTCATCCTCTTGATCAATTTCCAAATTTGAAAATTCACCAACCATTTCTAGAAATCTCTTGATTTTTTCATCATCTTCAAACACCTGCAAATACTTCAAATTATTGAGAATGGAAGGTCTACTTCTTATTTCTACTTCATATCTGAGTCTTGGATTCAAAGGAGGTTTAAAAGTACTCTCCGCAATTGCCAATGAATCAGCTAGTCGGTTACGTTCCCTAGGTACAAACTATTTATTGAAAGCATAAAACAAGTTATCTACTAAATCCCACACTTCATTTCTATACATTTTTAATCTTAGATGTTTTGTTTGACATTGATTCTTGATAGTTGAAATTGTAAACATTAGTTTAGAAACATCTCCATGTCCTAATAATTTCAAAGTGTTCATTGATTCATCCAAAATCCGACACAGAAATAAGTTTATGATAGTACTGTTATCTAATTTATGATTGGATCTTTGGAGAATGTAAAGGAACCTTTCGAGATAATCTTTAAATTTTCGTCTTCTCACTATGTTATTGTAAAAAATTCATCCTACATTTCTTACAATTTTCTTGATACTTACCTACAAAAATCTTTTCATATGTTCCTGGGTGGGTAGAGTGTTCCCCCCAACCCCATAAACCAGTGCAAGATGAAGTCTTTAAGGGTAGCGAGGAACAACTTTAGCTTATGGGCATCCAAACAATAGTCATAACTTCTACAAAGTATATCAAATTAAAAAATAAAAGAATCAGGTTCTTCATGTACCTTACCATAAAAATGACGGGGTATCGATGGTGGAATATTCTTCATTTGCACGATTGCATCAGGTTCCATAATTGGATACACAAAAGTAAGTTCTCCCTACTGATTATTCTGCACATTGGTTTATCCAAACCCTTTATCGGTGCCATCCTTGTATTCTTCCATCTTCTTACTTGAAGAATTTTTTCTACAAAACGTGAAGGTTGATTGTGTTCTTAATCATATTTCCTAGCTGCGAAAGTCACCTTCTTCCATGCCACTAGTTGAGATACTCTTGAATCATTGTTTCTAGAAACCAAATGTAAGGTACTAGCTTTTTTTGTTTATATATGCCTGGATATGTTGCCTGCAGCAAGCCCACTATAAGAAATTAAGCTTTCCAAATTATCAATCCTACCTTTATCTTTCCTAGGCTTAGGACCCCTACCCCTCTTAGTCATCCCTATTTAAAGAGAAAAAAAATAAAATTAGAAAACCAACTAATCTGTGAAAATTACTTTCTGATCTATAAAAGTTCTAATCAAATCAATTTTGTAGTCATTTTAAAATATATACCTACAATAATCCCTTCAATAATACAATTCACCCTTCGATCAATAAATCTTACCTTCCTAAAAAGAGTAGCAATAGAAGTGCACTTACTAGAAAGGAATAACAATGAACTCACCTCTACTGATGACAAAGAATTCAATCAGGAATTACCATAATATCTCTAAGAACATCCTTAGAAACGATGTTAAAATGTTGGGCGTTAATATTCTCTATATAGATGACTCAACACTTATTTTTCAATCTGAGGCTCATAAGCTTCAAGACCCAACATTGGTAATTCCAGGAGACTCCATAAACCCTACAAAAATTACTCCTCTCTCCAAATCAATGTTGTCAATCTTCTAAGTTCTGAGATCAAGATGTAAAACTCCACTCTGAGTTCCTCCACTAATGTTATGAAAACATTATTAAAGAAAAATACATTGATAAATTTAGGTATTGGCTACTCTACTCATCAACTGATCAACAAAATTGAGTCTTTAAGTTGAATAAATGTTCCAGACACTTGAAAAGAAAACAAGCCTCAATAAAACAATCCTGAAAGAGTGCTTAGATAAATCCACACAAGTCTTCAAAATATTCCTACACTATTTCAACTCCTCACTCTTTTGTGCTTTTAATTCCAACACTACTTCAACTCCTCACTCTTTGTGCTTTGAAAAGTAAAGTGTGGCACTTTTGTTGTACTTAGACAACTGCATAGACTAGTATAACAAAAAGTTTAAATTTTGTTCTATTTTCTCAAGCGAGGAGATATCCCAAATCAAAGATTTGAAAATGTTCCTAAGAGAAATATTTCCAAGAGGAAGAAAATAAAACCAATCTTAGAAATAAGAACCAAATTTTGAAGGAACACTGGTAAAACAAAAAACCAATTCTCAGCAAACCCTTCTATATTTTTCCACTTGAAACTGTTGCAAACGTTTGAAAACTACTAAGAGGGGGGGGTGAATTAGTAGGGTGATCTATATACATTTTTTTCCTTTTATTAACTTCACTTATTGAATCACATATATGTTTGTAGAAACTCATTAAACATGTTCATCACATAAGAATAACTGGAAACCATAAGGAACATTTTAAACAATAAACAATGCACACAACCGGATCATCACACATATGACACCAAATTTCTAGTGGGAACCCTTCCAGGAGAAAAACTACCCTTGCTACTGGTACTTTGCTTTAAATTTCTATTATCTCAAGCAATTTTCTTTTACATATCTAGCTATCTGCCATCAACATGGAGACTGAACCTCATATACAAAATCCCAACAGCAATCGTCTAGGAGCCTTGATACTACTAATCAACTAGGAATATTTTCTTCTCTACGGATCTATGGACTACCATCCGTTGAAGGTCTTCATGATCAACAATCCTTGCATAACTCTATTTGGCCTATCCAACTCCCATTGGATGAGAAACAATTCATTTTGTTGAAGAATCAATATCATTTCTCCTCTGTCATGAAGTCACTGCTTCTCTACCACTATGTGGACTTCCCTTCATCTATTTTCAAATTGGATCCAAGACGCTCTGCTCAACAATAATTCAGCTCTACATCCATGCTCTCAGAAACAATGTCTCATCATCAAATAAAATAAAAACTCCACATAACATATGCTCTCCAATAGAAAAATTGTGGCCATAATAAATATGAATGCAATCAAATCCTCACAACAAATAATGTTTCATAGTACAATCAACAACAACAGACACTATGGCTATTTTCCAAATGCATCAACAACTCCTACAGAAAAAAATGTGACAATCACCAACAAAAATTCTACCCAACAACATACAAAACTCTCTAATCAATCTCTACTCCAGTAACTTCAATTCTAATCTATTCTACAACATGCTTTAGATCTGCTCACTATTCAATCATTAACACTCAATCATTGAGGCATCTATGCTCTCCAATAGGTCTTAAGCATAATATCACTATTCAACCTTCTTACCACTCATATACTCAACATATAACACCATCAACACATAGTCAACAACCACAAAACTCACAAGACAAGAATATAAAACATGTAGGGCGAAATTGAGCTTGGGGCTAGGATAAAAGGTGCAAAAGTTGGACCTGATCAATCCACTAACACCACAACTTGTGTGCTAAATGCATTCACATCATGGGAGGAACTTTTCAAACCATTTGCGACATTTTTCATTAATTTTGTAAGCCTCTAGGAATTTCTTTGATAATTAACTTTCAAATAGCATGAGGAATGTAGAGAAAATCCCATGAAATTCCTCGATCACACAACTGAAACTAGATGAAATCGACGAGAAAGTGCAATCACTCTCACAAGCCTCTCTCCATGCGATTGGGACTTTTTAGTTGCTCTCTTGAGCCTGTAAAGGAGCAACTGGGGCAGAGCATAGAGGAAAACCATAACCTCTTAGCTCTGAACCTCTGCCATCTATCGGGTTATCTTCTCCATCTCCTATGAAAGCCTCCAAACCTCTGACACATCTGCAAGTGAATCAAGTATGTCTCCCAAGTGTCACTACCAAATTTCCCTTGAAGTCCAATAAACAAGGTTGGAAAGAGTGTCAACAAGTCCTTTAGTCTCCAATAGTCATCTCCATAGTTTCAACACCTCCGAATAGATCTTCAAACACCTATGTAGTACCCTCATGAAGCCATCACATCACTACAAAAATTCATCCTCATAAGCATATACATGAAGACCTAATGAAGAGTTAGGTGCCACTCAACTAGTGTGCCATCAACCACCAACCATACCAATTTAGATCTATCATCCACTTGTAGCAACATCATAAACCATCATTTGACCATCATGGGTGTGCCATCATCATAAGATCAATATCATCCAACACATACAGACACACACCAACTGCTCCATCATTCTACATCATCATTAGGTTGACATAAGTGCATCATCTCATAAGGTTGACATCAATAACAACACAATCATCTCAATGTCAACACAACTAGTTGCAACCATGCTACAATGAATGGAATCTACACATAAGCTAGGCTACAAGTGGTTGACATCAATGCCAACATGAGCTAGTTGTCATCATGAACCAATGCCAATATCAGCTAGTTGAACCATGCACATCAAAATGCCAACAATATCCCCATGGATTCCAAAAATCTCCCCCTTTGGCATTGATGGAAACCATATGCAAACTCCGAATCATCATCCTCTATTTCTCCCCCTTTGACATCAATGGGAAGGGGCTAACTCCATATGAATAGGAAGTAAGAACTGAAGCAAAAATAATAGAGTAATACATCTCTCCATGGTTGAAATATAATGCATATCAAAGATAATCCATTCCTCCATACAAGCAACAATAAATATCGTATATCTCTCCACATATCAAAAGCAGCAAACAACAAATATACCATCATAATCTAGAGCAGTATACCAATCAACAACTACTGGAAGTAAGAAACAACATGCCAACATAAGGAAACCATAATCAACATAAATGAGCATCATCATATTATATTTACCAATATCCACATGAGGAAATCACACACAATCTCCCCCATAACTACATAGCAACAACTGCCAAAATATCTCATCACACGAGGTCAAAAGCCCCAACTGTCATAACATAGCATGAGGCACATCATGAACACCTCCAAGCATATCATAATTCCAAAAATATATGGTTGAATTAATAAGAGAAAATAATGGTCCCCGTGAACACATGCCATTTCCAAGTTGTATATATACCAATTTTTGGGTTGCAATGACCGCTTATGCTACGAACAATGCTTCCTTTGACAAATAGAAGCACCATATGGACTGAGAATCCTCATGACCATGAATCAATCTACATATACATGATACATACATGTTTGTAGAAGTGATATAAAACCTCATACATGATTATTACATGACCTCATGACTCATGGTTATTATGACCCATAAGATACTACAATACAAGTACATGGCTCCATGAGCATTTTACATATATTTCCAATGAAATACATAGCTTATATAATCATATTCTAAGGACCAATGACTCAGAAACATTATACATAATCATTATTACATCATAATTATCCCATACACATGGCTGCAAAATAGAATTGTGATACTCCTCCAAAATATGCGTATTACCATGATGAATCAACAACTATTGATTGGACTCTCAACCAATACACAATGATGAAACAATAGAAACTAGATAGTTGTAGTAATCATCATACAAAAACTCATACATGGTTGGTCCATGTGACATGTCATCACAATATATATTGGAGTAATGATCACAACTATGCATGGCTACACATCTTTTCAACCAACTGTTAGTGGAAACCAAAAGCATATACATAGCTGAAAAATGTGTTCTTTTTCACTCATAAAAAAACATAAAAATCTATCACAAATTACTGAGTGAAAAGTAATGAAGAAAATCCTAATATCAATGTAAATCTCATGCCATGCATAGCTCCCCCTGAGCTCAATAATCCTCCAAAAAATTGGTTGATCATGTTGCCCTGAATGTGCATGAGGCTGAAAAGAACTCATCATATACTACTACAAACTTCATCATACACTCCCCCTAAGTGATGCACCTCTCATGAATTTTGCAGTCCTCTATAAATATACATGAATTTTCATGGAATGAAAGAGGGAATGATCTTCTCTAGTTGAAGAGTTGCAACTCCTTCTTCATCCATATTGTCTTGGACTTCTTCTTATCCTCTTTCCTTTGCTTCTTCTATTGCTTCATTGGTTTTGTACTCGACCCTCTTTGTTTTTGTTTCTTTTGATATTTTTGACTTGAGCAATGGGGAAAAACAATCTCTTTCCATATGGCCATATCTATGGAAAATATAGCACTTCACATGGCCAAGAGGCTCCACTCTTCTTCTGCTCATGCTAGATCTAAACCTTGATTGAAATGTGTCTCTCCTCTAACGGTTATACATGCAATCAATTTCCTTATGGAAAAACAGGTGACATCAATGAAAATAAACATAAAAAGAATATTTATACCTTTTATCTATTCTCCTTGGCTTTTGATATTGCTGGAACATCTATTTATGTGATCTATACGTTATGTTCCAGCAATTAGCTGCAATATGCCCAAACTTGTGACAATTGTAACTTTCTACATTGTGCACAAAAGGAACAAAAGGACATTGATTCCTTTGAAAATTTACAAATATGTCACAATCATCTTTAGGAGCAAAAGTTTTTCTGAATGTAAGAGATCCTTGATATTTTATTCTCTACTGGTTTTTTTTCTAGTCGATCAATTGCTAGTTCTGCTTGTTTTTTGTTGCTAGTTCTTTTGATTACTAACTGGCTATTGAATCTGCTTCTTAATTCCTTGGATCTCATTTTTGTTTATGGTATTTTTTTTCTACAGGTTTTTTGAGTTCTTCTTCAGTGTTTTTACCTGCATGCAAACTATACTCACCCTTTTAAAACCCAAGACCAAATTTATCTAATGGTGATCTTTTGATCTCAAGAAAATTATCGAAGGCAACGGTACTCTTCTCCATCTTTTGTTTCTTTCTCAAGAAAACCACTTCAGCTTCTAATTTCTCAAACTCTTCTACCGTACCTTGATATTGTTTCCTCATACCTTCCTCAAATTTTTAAAATTCTTCTAATTTAACTTTTAAGCTCTCAATCTCTTCCTTGAGCTTGGCCTCCTTATCATCACAAATCCACAATAATTTTTCTTGAACCTTGCATGTAGATGTTAGTCTAGAAGTCTCAACTCTAAGACCCTTAATAACATTCTCATATCCACTAATCAATTCAACGTGATCAAAATATGAATCCTCAAAATTGTAACTCAAAAGAAATTCATTAATAGTTATATATTTGGATTCATTTTACTGCAATACCATTGGTTCTTGATCTTCTGATTTCTACACATTTTTTGTCGAACTACTTGTACTAGGAAGATGATATTTTTATGGGTGAGCTTCCTTGTTTTGAAGTCCATTCCTTTTTCGAAATTTTTTCCTCTTGTTCTTGCCCATTATGAAGAAAAAAAAAAATTCTGCCAACAAACCCCATATCTACTCTCCAACGATCAAGTGCAACTGAGAGCCTCGCTCTGACACCAATTGTTGGAAACCTTTGAACACTACTAACAGGGGGAGTGAATCATTAGTGTAATTTATATATGATTTTTCCATTTATTAACTTCACTTACGAAATTACATATATGTTAGCAGCAACTCATTAAACATGTGCATCACATAAGTGTCACTAAAAACCATAAGCAACAATAAAAGCAATAAACAATGTACACAATCACATCATCGCATATATGACACAAGATTTATGGTGAAAACCCTTTCGGGAGAAAAACAACCCTTGTTGTTGTTTCTCTACTCCAAATTTCTATTATGTTAAGAAATTGTCTTTTATATAGCTAGCTAACTCCCATCAGCATGGAGACTTGACCTTATATATATAATGGCAACACCGATTGACTAGGAGACTCGATACTATCGATTAGATCATAATACTATATTCTCTACGGATCTACAAACTACCATATGCTAAAGGCCACCATGATCAATAATCCTCACCCAACTCTGATTGGACTATCCAAATACCATTGGATGAGAAATTTTTCCTTTTGTTGAAGCTTCGATATCACTCCTCCTCTCTCATGAAGTCATTGCTCCTCTACCACTATGCAGACATCCTTTCATCTCTTTTAAATTGGGTCCAAGATGCTCTTCTCAACAAGAATTCATCTTTACATACATGCTCTCAAAGGAAATATCTCATCATCAAATCAAATAAAAACTCCACACAACATAGACTCTCCAATAGAAAAATTGTGGCCACAATAAATCTGAATAAAATCATATCCTCAATTCAAAATAATGTTGCATAATACAATAAAATAAAAAAAAACATTATGGTTATGTGCCAAATTCATCATAAACTCATATAGAAAACAAGTGTGAGAATCACCAACAAAATCTCTACCTAGTGGCATACAAACTCTCCAATCAATATCTACTCCAATAGATTCAATTCTGATCTCTTATGCAACATGCTTCAGATCTGCTCACTATTCAGTCATTAACACTCAAGCATTGAAGCATCTATGCTATCTAATAGGTCTGAAGTATAATCTCACTACTCAGCCTTCTTTCCACTCATACACTCAACATTTAACACCATCAACTCACAATCAACAACCAAAAATCTCACAAGGAAAGAATATAAAACATGTAGGGTGAAATTGAGCTTGGGGCTAGGATCAAAGCTGCATAAATTGGACCAAATCAATTGACTAACACCACAACTTATGCCCTAAATGCATTCACGTCATGAGAGGACCTTTTCAAACCATTTTCAACCTTTTTCACCAATTATGGAAGCCTCTAAGAATTTCTTTAATAATTAACTTTCGAACAACATGAGGAATGTGGAGAAAATCTAGTGAAATGCCTCAGTTGCATGCCTGACACTAGATGAAATTGACCAAAAAGTGTTGTCGCTCTTACAAGCCTCTCTCCATGCAACTGGGACCTTTCACGGTCTCATGAGCTTATAAGGGAGCGATTGGGGCATAGAATAGGGGAAAATATAACCTATCAACTCTAAACCTATGTCATTTTTTGGGTCATCTTCTCCAACTCCTATGAAAGCCTCCAAACCTTTAACACAACCTTTGGCACATCTGCAAGTGGATCAAGAATTTCTCCCAAGTGTCACTGTTAAATTGACCTTGAAGGCCAAAAAAAAAGATTGGCAAGAGTGCCAACAAGTCCTCCACTCTCCAACAGTCATCTCCATAGATGCAACACCTCTGAAGAGATATGAAAACACCTTTGTAGCACCCTCATCAAGCTAACACATCACTACAACAAATCATCCTCATAAGCATAGACATGAAGACCTAATGAAGAGCTAGTTGCCAACTCAAATAGTGTTCCATCAACCATCAACCATCAACCATACCAATGTAGATCGATCATCCACATGTAGCAGCATCATCAACAAGCATGTGTGTGCAATCATCATAGGATCAATATCATCCAACACATACTAACACACACCAACTGCTCCATCATTCTACATCATCATGAGGTCGACATAAGTGCATGACCTCATAAGGTTGACATCAATAACAATACAATCATCTCAATTCCAACACAACTAGTTGCAACCATGCTACAATGAATAGCATATACAATTAATCTAGGCTACAAGTGGTTAACATCAATGCCAACATGAGCTAGTTGTCATCGTGAACCAATGCCAACATCAGCTAGATGGACCATGCATACCATAATGCCAACAATATTCCCATGGATGCTAACAAAAACATCAAATTTACATGTTAAACACATGTACTAGCTAAAAAAATCAATCACAAAATGTAACCAATTGCAGTCATTGTCTAGTCACACTATATTCAAAAGAAAAATCATTGGAAACCAATTAATCTGCAATGGATAGTTTATATGACAATTTACCCTCAATATGGATTTGTTACTTAAACTAGGAGAACAAAATTGTAATAGTAAGCAAGTCTCTAGAAATGAAAATAATTAAAATGAAGCTTGCATTTAAATATACACTATAACCATTGAATATGACTTGATTTGAAAGGATTATGGTTTATTAACTTTATTTTTACTTCATTCATACCCTATATCATGAGATCTAAAACCCTATTTTTGGGTATCCTTATCATAAATACCTTCGGAGATACCCAAAATTCTATCAATTATTATGTTTGGAAACACTCGCTTCAATCACTTGTGCAAGTTTAGGCATCCAAAATACATTTCATGGATTGGTTGCTTTCTAATAAACATTTACAATAACAAAGTTTCATAGCTATAAATATACTTTGATAGACAATGCATCACTTAATCCATACTCTTCATTGATGTCAACCTTCATCAAATTTTACTTGACCAATGTGCACAAAACTTTTTGATGCAAAATAACATGTAAAATTAATGTTCTAAAATGTCACAGTTGGCAAAATTTATCCTATGGATCCTTTTCAAAGCAAGTGTTAAAGTGAGCTAGTAGGGGTTGCATCAATTAATTTTTCAATGCTAAAATCCATTATATTTTCTATCGTGTCTTCATTCAAAATCATGTTATCAGGTTTTAATAACAATGTACTACTTGAACAAAAGAATCATGATGAAAGTATTCAATGGCATGGGCCAAATCTATGGCAATTTCCAATTGTGTTTTCAATTCCAGTTCACATGCATATTCACCATTGTTATCACTTCTACTATGATACAAATTCTTCTCCAAGTTTGTGTTAGGCATAAATTGGAACACTAATACTTTAAAATGGAGGTGGGAACATGAAGTTATGATTTTCACTAGATTTTAATGTTTAAACTATTGTTGAACATTACATTCTACTCTAAAACTCTTTTCAACCTTGTCTTTTGCAATTGAAAAACTTTCATAGCAATAAGTGTTTCATTAATCAAAGCTACCTTATAAATTACAAAAATCCTTTTTCCTAACAAGTTGACCTTGGTAAATCCATAGTTTCTATGTGAATCCCTCAATATGGGATCCTTTTATGCTCTCACCTTTGGACAGTTTGTTGCAAGAATCAACATTTTGTCTACACTTATTTTCTTTCCAAATGAATCTCAAAAGTAGAAAACACAGTACAAAAACAATAGCTCCACTAATTAGAAATAATAATCTTTCATAGATGCAAAATTACTTCTTGTTGTTTGAGAGATAGATAATTGGAAAGCTTGTGGTCTGAAATGGCTTGGATTTCCAATGAAGGACATGACAATTATTCTATTTGGAAAACAAAAAACTTTTAGAATTTCCCGCATGATATTATTGAAAGAAAATTACACATATTGAAGCATTTCCAAATTCTTGAGAGTAATTGGAATTTCCCTTAACAGGGAATTGGAAGAGAGATCGAAGCTCATAATGTTGTAAATTTCTAATGTAATTTGGAATAGCTTAATAATGTATTTTAAGATAAATTCAATCAACATATCGATGAGCATGCTACTTAGAAATTTGAGAAACAAAATCTATGTGATTTTCCATTTTGAAATAATAACATTTATACAATATTCAATAAACATATATCCAGTTGAAGCTAGAGAGACCAACTTAACATAAAACCTTAGATTTCATCAATCACTACTTTATCAATAAGACATAGAAAAAAACCTCAATTTCCATATCTCATTGTTTTATCAATAAGATTAACTATCAAATTGAAGTGTTGACTTGGATATAAGAACCCTTACTACAAGAAGCCAAATATCTACATAGTCAATAAGACTTATTTGAAAACAAAAAAGGTTGAAAGGGTAAGGACATCTCTCAAACATGTGTGCAACAAATAGAAAATGTATAGATGCTATAGTTATAAAAATCTTCCGCATCCTAAAAAAGAATAAGATTTAACCACCTTCAAACCTTTAAACACCATCCAAAGTTGCCTCAATCCGGTAAAAGATCCAATTGATCCCAAGTGTCATAAGGGCATCTATTTAATTCCTTGCTTGTGTGGAAAACCCTATGTAGGTGAAACTGGTAGATCCTTTAACACGAGAATCCAGGAACATTCTGCTGATATTAAACATAATCGATCCAAAACATTAGCTTTAGCAGAACATTTTGATAAAACCAAGCATCAAATTTGTATTGAAAATACCGTCATCTTAGCTAGAAGTGATCACTACTTCCTGAGGAAAATCAGAGATGCCATAGATATCAGCAAGCACCCTAATAACCTCAATAGAGACAACGGGTGCACCATAAGTGAGAACTTGATTCCCACATTATCATCCACTCTAGCCCCTCTGTAAACTCTCTCAAAACACCATAATGGTTCGTGTCTTCAACAATTTATCATTCTCTATATTTGTCAGTTTACACCAATTATTAACCTTATAATTAATATCATATCCCTAGTTCAACTAATTACTTAATCAACAAATTCTCATTTTTATCTAATAATCAACATCATCTCACATACTAATACTCTCCTATCTCTCTTAATCATAATTTAATATAAAAATCTTTATAAATTTAATATCACTTATCAAATTTTATATTAAATAAATCCCCTTTAGACTCACTCATCTCAAACACATAATTCATTACTATCATCACATTACATTTTGTTTTTATTTTATTTTATTTTAGTGTAACTAATTCAATATATATCCATTTATCATTTAACATCAATTTAAATTAATATAAATTTATATAATGTTAAACTTTAAAATCCCCCACTAAAATTTTAATTTAATAACTAAATTTATAATTAATTTTACTCAATTTTAAATTTAATAATTAAATTTATAGTTAACTTTACAATTCTCTAGGGTTATTGTCGGCTCTTCATCCCGGGCATCTATTTATCGAACTAAGTGGTAGAACAATCTTTCATAGACCTTTCTCATCCTGATGATGAACCACCGTTGCTAGTTCGAAACGTTGATTACGAAAACAACCAAATGCAATATGATTCTGGAAACTAACTTACAAAAAGATGAGGATCACAGAAACTTGCAATCCGAGTTATAATATAACTAAAAAAATCAAAATTACTAAAAATTTAATAAATCATAGTTTCATAATATTATTTTTCATCCATTTAACATGATTTGTAAATCAAAATTGTATATTTAAAAAATACATTGTATATAGTACAACATCTAATTCAATTAATGGTTCATTAATCTTATTTATAAGAAAATTCAAAAATCATATTTAAAATTAAAACTCACCTTTTAAAATTTTGTTGATAATTTAAACAAATTATATATTTAAACAGTAGAATTTTTTTTGAAGTCTCATCAATTTAATTTATATGAAAATTAAAAAATCCCATTGAAATGGGATTTCAACACTTACTATTGTTAATAACATAAACAAATTACTATAGTTAAAATAATAATTCATTCACTTGTGCTCTAAATATAATACGATTAGTTTTCTACGTTTTTTTCTAAAGGGTTCTTACTTTATGGATATGAATAATGACATCATGGATGGTAATAATAAATCATATCAAGATGTAAATTTTTTATCTAGTTAATAAATTGTCACCAAAACATTTAATTTTGACATTATTAATTACAAATAGATAATAAACAGTAATAAAAGTTTGGTTGAACAATTTAAAATAATATTAAAAACGTAATCAAACTCCAACATAATTCATATAATCAATTCATTAAGCTAAAATATGTGTTTATAAGAAATAGATGATTTTTTCCTCCAAACCATTTCTAAGGCTCTCCAATACCATTACCCCATATTTCATTGTTGGTCATTCATTGTGTGAATCTCTTTATAAAAGCAAAATAACTTGTAGTAAAGAAAGTAATTATATACATTGTTTTCTCCAATTTAATCTCCATTCACCTCTTTAAAAATAGTTAAGTGAAATACTTCTTTCACTATGTTTGAAAACACTCACTTCACTCACTTGTGCAAGTTTAGGTCACCAAAATACATTTCGCTAGTTTGTTGCTTTTTAGTAACCATTTCCAATAACAAAATGTCATAGCTATAAACCTCTGTTTTGGTAGCCATTGTCTCAGTTAATCCATACTTTGCAGTGAAGTCAACCTTCATCAAATTTTGGGCCTAGCCAATGCGTACAACATATTTTGATGCAAAAACATAAGTAAAATTAATGTTCTAAAATGTCATACTTGGGACAATTATCCCATGGATCCTTTCAAAGAAGTGAGTTAGTAGGTGTTGCAACAATTAATTTTACAACACCAAAATCCATTATATTTCCCATCATGTCTTCATCCAAAAGCACATTATTGGGTATTAAATAAAAATGCACCACTTGAACAAAATAATAATGAAAAAAATATTCCATGGCATGGGTCACATCTACGGAAATGTCTACCCGTGTTTTCAATGCCAATTCACATTCATCTTCACCATTTTTTCCCCTCTATTAGGATACAAATGCTTCTCCAAGCTTCTGTTAGAAATAAATTAGAATAATAATACTTTAAAATGGAGCTCAAACATGAAGTTATTATTCTCACCAAATTTCATTGTTGAACCTTTAGTACAACATTGCATTCTTCTCTAAAATTATTTTCAACCTTGTTTTTTGCAACTACAAAATTTTCATAGAGACGAGTGTGTCATCAATCAAAATTTCGTTATCAATTACAAAATTCCTCATTCCAAACAAGTTGGCATTGGTAAATCCATTAGTTTCTATGTGAATCCCTTGATATGGGATCATTTTCTATTCTAACCTTTGGACAATACATTGCAATATTCGACATTTTGTATACATTAGGCATGTCCTCCTATCTGTAAACCAGGTCACAACCGGGGGATTTGAACCTTGGATCTCTCAATTTTCATATATTTCACATTACTTTGATCACCAATTAAGTTGCTCACATAGGACATAATAGTTCACTCATTAGCAATAATACTCTTTCACATATACGAAATGACTTATTGTTGTTTGAGAGATAGGTAATTGGAAAGCTTGTGGTCTAATAATATATAATAATAGAAAAATCCTTTTGGAATTTCCCCAGTGATATTATTGAAAGAAAAATTCAAATACTGATTCAACATTTCCAAATTCCCGAGAGTAATTGGAATTGTCCTTAATAGGGAGTTGCAAAAGATATCTAAGATCATAATACTGTAAAATTTTAATTGAATTTTGAATAGCCTAATAATGTGTTTTAAGATCAATTTAATGAACATGCTACTTAGAAATTTGAGAAACAAAGTCTATGTGAATTTTCATTTTGAAATAATATCATATTTATACGATATTTAACAAGCCTCTATCCACTTGAAGCTATAAAGACCAACTTAAAACTAAAACCTTAGATTTTATCACTCACTACTTTTCTAATAGGAGCATAGAAAAAAACATTAATCTCCATATCTCATTGTTTTATCGATAAGATTAACTATCAAATTGAAGTGTTGATTAACATATAAGAACCTTTACTTAAAAAATCCAGAGATCTACATGGTTAACAAGGATTGAAAAGGTAAAGACATCTCTCAAACATGTGTGCAACAATATATGATGATAGAAAATTTATAAATAATATAGTTATAAACATAACTAAAACAATTAAAATTACTAAAAACTATAATAAGTCATAATTTTATAATATTAATTTTCATGCTTTTTAGCGTGAATTTGTAAATCAAAAATTGTATATACATAAGGAATACGTTGTATATAGTATAACATCAAAGTTCAATGGTTGGTCCATTAATAGAAAATTCAAGAATTATATATTAAAATGAAAAATCAACTTTGTTGAAATTTTAAACAAATTATATATAAATTTAAATTGACGAAACTATATATTTAAAAGAAAAGACTCGTTATTGATGTCTCATTAATTTATTTATATGTAATTTAAAAAAAAAAATCACATTTAAATGTATTTTTAATATTTATACTATTGTTAACAACATAAACAAATTTCTTATAATTAAACTTAAAATAATAATCTATTCACTTTTGCTCCAAAAATAATACAGTTAATTTCCTAAGAGTAGGAGCATTGTTAAGAACGTAAACAAATTGCTTATAGCTAAAATTAAAATAATAATCTATTCACTTTTGCTCCAAAGATAATGCAATTAATTTCCTAGGATTTTTTGCTAGGGGTTCTTACTTTCTGGATATGAATATTGACATCATGGCAGATAATAATAAATTGCATCAAGATGTAAATTTTTCATCCAGTTAATAAAGTGTTACTAAAACATTTAATTTTTACATTAATATTAACTATAAATAGATTGTATATATTAACAAAAATTTAGTTGAACAATTAAAGATAATATTAAAAAAAGAATCAAGCCCCAACATAATTCATAAAATCAATTCATTAAGCTAAAATACGTGTTTAAAAGTCATAGATTTTTTTTAAAAATATTCATAGCCTTTAAATTATAGAAAAACAAAGAGTGGAATGATTTTTTAAACAACTAAAAATATTGACATTATCAATGGATAATAAAATAAACGAGTTGCAATTTATATAGTATTGTGTTGCAAAAGCATGCACTTTTTCTTTTAACAATAGTGGTTGTTAGCTCTGCTACATGCTGCTGATTTTTACAAGAGGAGGATTAAGTTTGGTTTTTGGTTGCTGGCTTGGAGTTGGTTTATAATGTCTATCATTGTCTCTCTTTTTCTTTTTCCTTCTTCCCCATTTCCTCCTTTCCTTTCAGTCTCCTTATTCCCTTATAACTATACGTCTTTGTATAGTTATATAACCCTCTGTCGCTGTACAATCTCAACCATTGATCGCAGATCTAACAATCTCTTTATTTTCTCGCCTGCATATTAAGCATCGTTCACTTCCCCTATCATCTGGTTGTTCGTTGATCAATCTAACGGTAATCGCCCCCCCCCCCAATCGCACGACTTGGGCGTGCGTTAACTCGCAGGGGCGGGGGTTTTCGCGTCCCATGCGTCACCGTTCCATTGCATCACACCGCCCTATATGGTAGCCGTTGCAGCTTGATAAGCGGTGCGGGGAACCACCCACCCGCTATACCGCCATTCTCCCACCATTTAAACATTGTGTATCTTCTCTGTGCGATCGTCGTCTGATCATTCCGCCCATGATCCGACGACCCAAATTCATCCACCCGCGATTGCTCCCGGTAGCTCCTCTCGATGTGATCGTATCCATTGATCTATATGATCCAACAGCTTATGATGCTCTCCCCACTCCCCTGTCTTCCGATAGCCTCCATACGCCGATCTCCACCGTCCGATTATTTAATCTAACGGCTAGTGTTCATTCACCTTTTGCTCATGCTTCTGCCATGTTTTTTATTGTCTGGAGCTCCCGATGGACAATAGCGATCAATTACCTGTACTTGCATAGTTAAAGCCTCAATAACTGCAATTAATCAGTAACACAACCAAGGACAAATAGGACTACCTCGAGCAGTTAAAAGCAGTCACAGGTTATGGTTTCATTCATATTTTACTGTAGTCGCCCGAGAAGGACATCAGAATATTAGAAAGGGTCATTTTGTCCATTAAAGCAGTCAGATTTGTATCAGAACCCCATATCTAATTGTAAATGTGGTTGGTGGTCCATTAAGACACCTCCACGCATAGCCTAGTAGAGCAATTTTGTAAACAGATAATATATATACCCAGAAAAATGATGTAATCGGTTGATGAGTATTAGTTGAGTGTTAGTGTGTTGTGAGCTTCAACTTCTGGAGGATGTAACTACTTTGAGACCTGCAGCGTTTAGTCTTGATTTCCAACTAATACAAGCTTCTTTTGCTGTCATTTTCTCACTTCTCACTTTTTCTATGTTCCAGGTTGTTCCTGTTATGCATTTATTCATGAGATGTGAATGTTTAGCATCAGGGTGGCTGTCATCCCACCTCTGTGTTAGAATTTAGCATGTATCATTTAATTTTCTTGCAGGTTTTTGTTGTTTTAGTACCAGAGAGTTGTCATCTTGTCTGTGTATTAGATAATAGATTTACAGACCTTCTAACTGGTTGCAGCTGGCCATCAAAGGGTCTTGTGTATCTGCTGGTGTAGTCAGTCTTCTCCATCATCACATTTTGTTTAAAATGTGAGTAATTGGTGGTTAAAAGCCTTGTAGTTTGGGGGTGTTCACCCATGTCTGGGGTCAATCATAGTAGGAGTGGTTATTTGGCTTGAAGATACAGCATTTATTTCATTCATCCATCATTTTATCCAACATTTTGTTGAGTTTGTAATGTTCCCGAGCATTACTGATATACAACCTAGGTGAGTTTCTTGGGGTGATAACATTAATTGGCGCCATTGCCGGGGACCGAAAATTGAAGTTCAGCTTCCCTGGGAGAGCGACACAGCTTCAAGCTTTGATGACAAACAGGGTTTGAACATAGCTTATGGTTGTAATCATCTGTTTGGCGACTCCATTGGTGGAAGGACATCCTTTGGCGACTCTACATTGAAGTTCTGGTGTAGTTGGTGAGGCATGCTCGGTGAAATCCTTTGAGACCAGCTGAACCAGTGCATGATCCTGAGAAGATCGTTAATCAGAAGAAAATATTGCAGACAGGAGCATCAGGATCAGGTAAGCCTTAAAAGTCCCGTGCATCTCTGCTAGTGTAGAAATACCTTCAGAGATTCATTCAGCTCCTGTACATTCATTTCCCTTCCAGATCTCAGTCCATAAAAGCATCCCATGTTGTCCATCATGTTCCTCTGTCTATGTTATCCATTTCATTGACTCATACCTCCCTGTCTACCAGTACTCTTTCATTGACCTCAGCCATGGCAGGCCAGCAAGCCTTCACAAAGATAGAACGAATAGTTGCTGTTAGGTATGGACCCTTATTCTTGCCTACGTCTTTGAATTCCATGCCTGCAAGAGATTATCAAGAGTTTATGCCAAAGTTTACTAGTAAAGAAGGAGTATCAACAAAAGAGCACCTCAAATATTTTTATTGTTATGCTGATAATCTAGATATTAATGAAGAGGATGTCTGGATGAGGGTTTTTGTGCAAAGCCTAGATGGGGAGGCTAGAAAATGGTTCAAAAATTTACCCCCTAGGTCTATTGTAGACATTGAGGCCCTAGATGATGTGTTCCTAAAACACTGGGGGAATAATAAAGATCTGCTCTTTTATCATACTAAATTTGGGAACTTGTAGAGAGAAGATGGTGAGCTGTTGTTTGATTTCAATATCATATTCAATCATATGTACAGCAGAATGCCAGCTGAAGTAAAACCTACCCCTACTTCTGTTATTATTAATTATGCTAATGCCTTCGATTCTTAGTTCTGCCAGCTATTAAGAGAACAGAGATGTGCTTCTTTGGCTGATATGCAAGATGCGGCCTTTGAAGTAGAATAAAACATTAGTGCTGCAGAAGGACTTGAAGGTGATGCTGATATGAGAAGACAGAGGGATGAGTCCTCATCATCATCAGATCCTGAGATTGATAAATTGGCCAGAATGATAGAGGCATTGGCCTTTGAAGTTTCCAAATGAATAGTTGAGCAGTATTCTGAAGAAGCAGGTGCTCCTTGTGACTTTTCTCTTTCAATTCCAAATCCTTATAGAGGAGCACAAGAGCAGTTTCAGATCTTGCAGAGAAGCAGACAAACAAATGAAGATCAAAGGGTTAAGGCCCCTTTTCAATATATAGTCATGGTAGAAGAGTAGCCTCAAGACGAGGATGAGGTTCATGGTTTGAAAGGTAAGGGAAGTGCCCCTTTCTTATTAACCAGAGCTGCTTATGAAGAAGCAATATCCAGAGGCGCTAGTCGTGAGCTTGTTGTAGCTACAGAAAAACAAGCTGATCAACAGAAGACAGTAGCAGCAGATCCCTTCATCCTTGAAGAATCCGAGCTGGAAGCCAGCCCATCTTCACTTGACTATGCAGATCTGCCAATTAGCCAGCCTATTGTTATCCCCAATCCAGTAATAAAAAAGGGTGAAATCAGTTCACCATCATCTTTTTCTTCTCTGTCTGCTCGAATGACAATCCCTCTTAGTTGCCCCTTGAACTCTGAGGCAGGCCATAATTCAAAGCTCAAGACTGATACTGATCATCTCAGTCTTGATATGTTGAAACCTACTCAGTTGGCCTCCACACAGAATGAAAGGGTAGCTTATCTGATAACAGAGGAAGAGGGTGTACAGTTTTGGGACTCCTCCTTGGATGAGGATTGTTCAAAGAAAAAGTCGGGAGTAGATGATGTCTCTGTGTCCCCTGCACAAGAATACAATGGTGAATCTTTCATATTAGTTGTGCAGACTACAAAAGACACAGACAAGTACACAGTAGCTTTGATTATTCAGCAGGTGTACAAAGGCTCCTCTAAAGAACATCCAAAGAGGAAAATACACAGAAGGGAAATGAAAATTGATCCATATCTACCTGTCAAGCTCAATTGTCCTAAATTGTTCAAGGTAGAGGATCAAGTAAATCCTGTCTTGCTGATCTATGATGAACCAGATGACAAGAGAGACAATTTTGATGGCCTATCAGTTGGCCAATTTTTGAGTAGTTGTGTTGATTGTAAGAAGTTTCTTGTTCAATTTTTTAGTATATGCTTAGTTTGACTCCATGCCCAATGGATACTAGGCATAGTTTTTAAAGCTGGTTTTGCATGAAGGCATTGGTCTACAAGTTCTTGAGACCTCACAGGGAGGATTTGATCCCTAGAAGGAGCCAATGTTAGCTCTGCTACATGCTGCTGATTTTTACAAGAGGAGGATTAAGTTTGGTTTTTGGCTGCTGGCTTGGAGTTGGTTTATAATGTCTATCATTGTCTCTCTTTTTATTTTTCCCGCTTCCCCATTTACTCCTTTCCTTTCAATGTCCTTATTCCCTTATAACTATACGCCTTCGTATAATTATATAACCATCTATTGCTGTGCAATCTCAACCATTGGTCGCAGATCTAAGGGTCTCTGTGTTTTCCCACCTGCATATTAAGCATCATTCACTTCCCTTGTCATCTGGCCATTCGTTGATCAACCTAACGATGATTGTTCCCCCCCATCGTGTGACTTGCATGCGCGTTAACTTGTGGGGGCGGGGGTTTTCGCGTGCCACGCGTCACCGTTCCATTGCATCACACCACCCTATACAATAGTTGCCGCAGGTTGATAAGTGGTGTGGGGAAACCGCCCGCCTGCCATACCGCAATTCTCCTGCAGTTTAAACGTCGTGTATCTTCTGTGTGTGATCGTCGTCTGATCATTCCCGCCCATGATCCGATGGCCCAAATTCATCCACCTGTGATTGCTCCTGGTAGCTCCTCCCGACGTGATCGTAGCCGGTGATCTATATGATTCAATGGCTTATGATGCTCTCCCCACTCCTGTGTCTTCCAATAGCCTCCATACACCGATCTCCACTGTTAGGGTCCCACCCTAACCCCCTTATTCATGTCATGGGATCACGTCATAGTCAAGAGTCAATAAAGCCCATATTAATATTTGTAAGTGGTTAACCCACGATTAATGAAGGGACCACAGTTAGTTGCAAATGGGCGGTAGTATTAAATAAAGGGTAAATGGGCGGTAGTATTAGATAGATGGTATTAATAAAACCCACGGTATTGACCCGTGGTATTGCATGTATGAGTCATATATAAAGGATAGAGACTCCCTGCGAAGAGTATCGTGTCTTGTTTTGTAATCGAGCTCTGCTCTATTGGAGGTTGCCCCCTCGAAGAGGCCTGTGAACATTTCTCTCTGAGTAATAAAATCATTGCTATTCTATGTTCTGGGTATATTTTCTTCGCATATTCTGTGTTCTGGGTATTT